>VYZT01032111.1:134781-335681 GCA_013400735.1 Pomatostomus ruficeps | reverse complement strand
CTGTCCGTGGCCACTGCAGCGCCATGACACCTCCTTCCAGCTTTTTCCTCATATCTCTGGCCATCAAAATCTGCTCCTCAAATGACCTGAGAGCTGCTTAGCTGAGGAGTTAGAGGTTGGTGTTGATGGCCGGAAGTTTTTGTGTTGTTTGCCAGTGCATCTCCATTGCAGAGCTATTCCAGAGCAATCTGCTGTGTCACAGTTGTTCATTTTTTGTGGGAAAGTGGCCTGGTGCACTGGATGCAAAGAAAGAGGAACATGCAGCAGTGGTTTCTGGAGCTGCAGGCTGGTGGAGTAGGTACTCTCACTGTGCCTTTCCCAACAGGTCTCTGTAGCAAAAGCACTTGCTTTATTTCTGTTGGGGTTTTAGTAGTGGGGAGGGAGCCATAAAGCCATAAAGATGGCTCCTGTGAGAAGCTTCTGGAATTCTTCACCATTTCCAGCAGAGCCAATCTCTGATGGCTCTGAAGATGATGGACATGCCACTGGCCATGTCTGGATCAATTAGAAAGGTTGGTTATGCCTCTGTGATGACATATTTAAGGATAAATCAAAACAAAGTGTGCACGCAGCTGCCTTTAGTTAGAGAAGGAGGAGGAAGATATGAGAACATGTGAGGGAAAACAACATGGAGGCACCAAGGTCAGTGGAGAAGGAGGGGAAGGAGGTGCTCCAGGCACTGGAGCTGAGATTCCTCTGCAGGCCGTGGTGAGCCCATGGTGAGGTGGGGTGTCCCCCCTGCAGTCCATGGGGTCCATGAGGGATGCAGAGCCACCTGCAGTCCCTGGGTGAGGTGCCAATGTTGAAGCGGGGAGATGCCAGAAGCCACAGCAGCTGTGGATGCCAGAAGAAGCCGTAGCAGTTGCAGCCCAGTGAGAGACAGAGACTGAGATAAAAGTCCCGCAGTTTGTGGAGGAGGTGACCACGCTGGAGCGGGTGGATGTCAGAGGAAACTGCAGTCCAGGTGGGATACCTGGCTGGAGAGAGAGGGGCCCCCTGCTTCCATGCTGGAGCAGTTTGTCCTTGGAGGACTGCGTCCCGTGGACGAGTAACCCCACGCCATAGAAGTTCACAGAGAACTGTCTCTCATGGGAGGGACCCCATGGCAAAAGCAGAGGGGAAAAAAACTCCTCTCCCTAAGTAGGGGAAGAAGATCCTGGAAATGGAGTGATCTGAACCCCCTACACCCTGCCCCCCTCGCACTGTTGGTGGGAGGGAGGAGGGGTTGGGGGGAAAAGAATGACGTTGTTTAAAGGTTTAATTTATTTCTCATATCCTCCTTCTAACTCTGGTAGTAATAAGTTTCACTTTGCAACTTAAGTTGAGCCTACTTTGTCCTTGGAGCATTTTCTCCTGGTTCCTTATCTCAGCTCATGGACCTTTGTGTTAATTCCCTGAGGTTTTTTTCCCCCCTCTCCTTCCCTCCTCTACCCAGCTGTGGCCGGGGAGGGAACGAGTGAGCGGCTGCCGTGGGTGCCTGGCACTTGGCCAGGGTCAAATCACGACAATTTCAAAAGAAAAAGTTGCTCTGCAGCCACCTTTTATACCTTTTCCTTTCACCTCTCTCACCTGTACCGCTTTTCCAGTCACTGAGTAGTGAGAACACCCACTAATTTGCAGACATTAATTACCTCTTCTTAGCAAATTTCTTTTCTCTCTGGAGAGAATTCTGGATGCTGTATTCTTGGCTTGCCTGGGTCCTGTTGTCCTTGTGAGCTGCTTCATCCTCAAAAAAAAAAAAGGGGG
This sequence comes from Pomatostomus ruficeps, assembly GCA_013400735.1. Lineage (NCBI taxonomy): Eukaryota > Metazoa > Chordata > Aves > Passeriformes > Timaliidae > Pomatostomus > Pomatostomus ruficeps. Next base: position 333,935 of record VYZT01032111.1, on the reverse strand, counting down.
GGGGGAAAAAGTGAAATATTCACTGTGTATTGACTAGGAATCTTTTGGGCAGGAGCTAGAATGTTGTTCTGAGATGAGTGTCCCAGATGCTAAGTACTGAGCCTATTTTGTGGTTTTTTTTCCCCTCTTTCCTTTCATCTTCCCCTCTCCTTACAGATCTTTGAGGTGCCTGTGAGGAGAAAAGCTTGACGGACCTGGTCAGTTCAGGTCCTGGGATGTGTAAGTCTCCAAGACCAGCTAACCTCACTCTTGCAGGTAAAGTCCTCTGCTACACTCATTTAAAATGTAACTAAATGCATGCCTAAAATTTCTACAGCTTATTGCATCACTCCCTCCTGATGCCATTTACTGCTCCATCTAATCTGCATTTGTTTTGCCCCATTTGTTTGAAATTGCTCTTTGTGCCACCACATCATGTCCTACCTGCCACTCTCACCTTCAAGTGTAGTTCTTGTTTGAAAACAATGATTCTGATAGTATTTTATTTAGCTGTTGTGTTCAGCACAAAAAAGAAAGAGGGTCTCTGGTTCTTCTTCTGAAGAGCAGTGAAGCTGTTTGCATTGCCCTCATTCATACCCAGTGGTTAGCAAGGGTGTTGCAGGGGGCTTGCTGGCTGGTGGTTTACTGGGATTTAAGGAATCTCTGTAGCTTCTTATAGAAACCTGCCCTCTGTTTCTGACTTCAATGGCTTGGATTAGAAGAGTTGCATCAAGCCTGTGTCTTCTGTCTTTATGTTCCAGGTGCTTGGTGGCTTGAACCTCTCCTATCTACGAAAAATCTGAATTTTAAACCCCCGCCTCTCAGAAGGGACTTTAGAATCACAGGATGGTATTTGTTGGAAAGGACCTTTAAAGATCATCTTTTCAACTAGGCCAGGTTGCTCAGAGCCCTGTTCAACCTGGCCTCAAATGTTTCCAGGGATGGGGCTTTTGCAGCCTCTCTGGGCAACCTGTTCCACACTCATCATAAACAATTCCAAATCAAGGGGAACTGTTGAAATTATCTGTCCAGGAGACATCCAGTTTCTCAAGGACCAGTCCAAGACCAAATAACAGAAATTGCACCAAGGAGAATCACAGACTTCCATCTTTCTGCTCTCTGTTTAAGGTGTGCTTCCTCATGCTCATTTCTATTTGCTAGAAAAGATCCAGAAGCACCTTACAAATAAAATGCCAAAATGAAACGAGGCACTGAACACACACAGCTTCCCTGGGCAAGAGGATGGCAGTGAGCAAGCAAACCACATGTGACAAATGTTAGGCACGTTGCTGAATGCACCTGGAAGCTGCTCAGATGCTGTGTCCGGTGTGTGGATATTACAAACCTATCTGGGCTAGAAAAGAGAAACATTTTTCTAGAAAATGAAAACTGTCTGGTGGAGAGAGCACTGAGAGGTAACAGACAGGCAGCAGAAGCCCTTTTGGAGTACTTTGCATTGTCTGGTGCTTTATAAGTAAGCCACCCATCACTTCAGAGTTAGGAGGTACCAGATGTGCTTGTGGCAGTGCTGTTGAGGCAGGAAACATGAGAGACAGAGCTGCTGTACCTCGAGTTCAGACTGGGGCTACTTCTTTCCAAACAGCCAGAGTCTTCTGAGAGGGATTTTTTCCCAGTTCCTGGATGTCCTGCATGGGTTTTGCAAGAAGCCCCGAATGCAGGGCTTGTTGTGAGTACTTGCTTTGAGTAAGAGTTTGTCTAGTCACCGGCTGAAGAGTTCAGTGCTCTGAATTGCTCTTTCTCTAGATTCTGTGTGCCTTTTAGAAAAGACTAAAAATATTGTTTGGTGAAACAGTGTTTTGTAACTGTGGAGAAACTGTGGAGGCTAAAACTGATACACAAATTAGTGTTTTGTCTGATGAGATGAGAAACTGTGATTCAACAATCCCACAGCCATTATTAGACCATTCCTGGTACAATCTCCATGCTGAGGATGCTGTTGTGCTCCTTGGAAAAGCTCTGAAACTAAAAAAGGGTGTGTTCCTCTTGGCCCCCTGAGGTGATGAGCAGTACTTTGAACTATGAACCTCTATGGTGGTGGGACTTTCATTAGGGCATTTACTTGCAGAGCATGGGAATTCAGTAACCATAGGGGAATGTAGCCACTGTTTTAGGTACACTGTAACAAAAGGGTAGGAAGTACAGGGAGAGAGATGGGGGGACCATCTGAATTTGAAGTCTTTGATCAAATGCAAATTTTTTGGGGCGTCAATGAACAGAAACAGGGCAGAAAAGCTATAAGAAAACATGATGCATAAATATTTTGGGGGGTTTTTGTTTGTTTGCATTGATTTTGAAGCCTGGTAAGTGTAAAGTTTTCTCATATATGACCTGTAAAACAGCACACAGAATGATGTAGTTTTTTCAAGCTGCCAGAGTCGCCCTTTGTCTGGAGATAGATAATTTATTGTCATGTGTAACCTTTCACTAATATCTGATGGTACCCCAGAGTGGCAATCTCAAAAGACCAAAAGAAACGGAGGACACCAGGATTATGCTGAAGAATCTGAACTTTTTTTGTTTTTTGCATCAGCCACAAAGAATTACAGCATTTCTTTGGTCAAATGAGGTGCAAATAACCATTTTTCACATTTTCATTAGTACCCCACCAGAGGCTGGATGTCTGTAATTTTACAGGAACACTCAGAACTAACAGATGGCCATAAGTGTTTTTTGTAGGATCTCAGTGGAGGTAGGTAACACTCCATCTTTAATCTGCCGTGAAACAGATTAAAAATGACAAATAAGTGTTGTGGTGTGCTAATGGCCAGGTTTTGGTTTTCCTCATGGCCAGGCACTGCTGCCTCCCACCCCGCCCCACCCCCCAGTATCTGGTTTCTCCCCCTGGAGGGCTCTGTATTTCGCAATCCTATACAAAGCCCGCCAAATTCAAACTCTGCATCCTTGCCTCATAGGATGTTTGTACCCTTCCCCGTCCCCTCGTGTTGGTATATATGTAACTGTAACATGCCGTGCCAGTGCTTCCCTGGCACGATCCCGGTGCCCGAATAAACCATCTGGGCAACCCCTCCGCTTTGTCTCTCCTTCCTCGTCGCGCCTGTAACATCGGTGGATTAGGTGAAACCCTGCTGGACCTTTGCCAGCCCTCCCGCACCCGGAGAAGCCCGGCCAGCCCCTGAAACTGCGAGTGGGAGCCTGGTGTCCCCGCTGGTGGCATCGTGGCATTTGGCACCCAGTGTGAAGCATCTGGACCCCCACACCATCACCCGCAGCAGCAGGGACTGAAAATGCACTCTGATGGCTGCGCCCGCACTGCCAGGAGTTGCCGCCGCCAAGAAACAGCTGTGTTTTGAATGGCCGAGCTGCGGCCGTGCCCCGCTGAGCGGCTGGCCCGCCAGGCGCGGNTGCCGGCACCCCAGCCCTGCCGGCACTGCCAGCTCTGGCTGTCCCGGCCCCACTGGCGCCACCGGCTACGGCCGCCCCAGCTCCGCTGACCCGTTGGGCTGGCACTGCCTCGGCCCCACTGCGGCCGCGCCCACCCGGTCCCACTCCGGCGCCAGCCCAGGTCCGCCGTGGGCACTGCAGCAAGTGCCGTGTGTGGCTGCCCCGGCACTGCCACGACCTGCCGAGCTCTGAAGCCACCGCATGTTGGGGCCACCCAGGCCGCCCGGCCCGCCGGGGCCGCTGCTCACAGGACTGCCTGGCCCACTGGGGCTGCCGTGCACGGAGCCGCCAGCCGCGTGGGGCCCCCCCGCCCCGCCGGGAGCTGCAGTGCCACCGTGGGGTGGCTTCGCTCCACCACAGCCGCAAACCCCCAGCCTGTGGCAGCGTCCTGGCCCCTGCCAGGTGCAACCACTGGTGTGCTGCGCACGTGGAGCCCCTGTGCATGCAAAACCGCACGGCTCCCGCTGCCACCCCAGAATGCCTGCGACCTCTGGGAAGCTGCTTCAGACAGAGGAAGGACCCCGCTGGAATTTTTTATTTTTCTGGGATATTCCTGCGACTGGTAAGAGTCAGCTCAGTGTGAGTTCAACCCCTGGAGTGTTCCGCACGCAGTGTGAATGGCTCCTGGACCCCTGCATTGGAGGGTGGGTCTGAAGGGGGGGGGAAGAAGCCCAAGGTCTTTTTTTTTCACTCCAGCAGGAAAAGAGACAGAGCTATGGGAAATAACCCTTCCCAAGCTCGGTGTGAGGTCCCCATCCCCAGTTCTACTTCTCTTCCTGCCCCCCCCCTCCCCCACCATCCCTCATCCTGCTGATAGGATCAGCTCATGGGGCACAAACCACCGACAGGCGCAGGGTTGCTACTGTTTCCCTGATCCCCTTGAGACTGCTTCTTGCCCTTTTCAGCCCGAAACTGATCACTCCAGGCTGAACTCTCCCCTGAACCCTCTCTCCATCCCCTCTACCCCAGCTGTATCGAGAGAAAGCCCCACCCCAGTGACCCTGCTTCTGCTGCAGGAAGCTGGGACACTGGGCAAAGGGGTGCAGGGAACCCCCAGCAGTAACCTCTGTGCCCAAGCCTTTCATTCCAGGCTCAGGTCCCTCGGGGCAGGGATGCTGCTGCAGCCACCAGCTGGGCTCCCAAACAAAAACCTCAAGAAACTAAGCAAGACATGCAAGAAACCTCCACATGCTGACACGAATGAAGCTGCTACTCCACCACACAAGAACAATTTACCAGACTTGACCCCACAGCTAGACTGGGCAAAGGAAGAAGAACTCGTCCAGGTAGCTGTCCAGTTTAACACGTGGAAGAGATGAAAACACCGTCAGCTCTTTTTAATAAATAAAAATGGAGGAGATGTTGCACTGTGCTGTTGGCCAGGTTTCGATTTTTCCACATGGCCGGGCACTGCTGTCTCCCCCTCTCTTCCACCCCTCCCTTCCCCACCCCCCCCTCCCCTGTATCTGGTTTTCTCCCCCTGGAGGGCTCTGTATTTCGCAATCCTATACAAAGCCCGCCAAATTCAAACCCTGCATCCCTGCCTCATAGGATGTTTGTACCCCCCCCCATCCCCTCGTGCTGGTATATATGTAACTGTAACATGCCATGCCAGTGCTTCCCTGGCACGATCCCGGTGCCCGAATAAACCATCTGGAAAGCCCCTCCACTTGTCTTTCCTTCTTGTCACACCTGTAACGTCAGTGGACTAGGTGAAACCCTGCTGGACCTTCGCCAGCCCTCCCGCACCTGAAGCAGCCCGGCCAGCCCCTGGAACTGTGAGTGGGAGCCTGGTGCCCCTGCCGGCGGCATCATGGCAAATGGATCTTTCTAAAGAAAGGGTAAAGGTTTTCCTTCTTTAAGAAAATTTGCAAACATCTCTTCCATCTCTTCCCTCTTTGCTCTGCAATTGCTCGGCAGTCTGGGCCAAAGCGCCTCCAAGAACTTGCAGGTACTGTGGCCAAGGCTGGGGAGACCACTGATCCTCCACTTCCCTACAGTTTGTTGCCTCTTTGAAGAGCAGCTGTTGCCTTTAAAGTGAAATTTTCTGAGCAAATGAGTATCGGCAGAGAGGGTGAGATTTTGGCTGGAAATGGGCAGCAGCAAGTTTCCTCCCCAGAGGGGACTCTGCTGGCAGAAGACTTGCAGGATGGGGGTTCAGCTGCTCCACCAGCCCCTTCTCCCTGAAAATATACAGCAAGTGAGGGTGAAGCAGAGGCACAACAGATGTACTGAGTGTGAACCTCCTCCTGGCCTGAAGTCCTTGGGAAGAAGGGAGGTCGCTGTCCTGCCTGGCTTCAACCCCTCAATCTTTTGCTGCATTTCTGAGCTGACCTGGAGCTCAGGTAAATGCAGAGTTTGAAGTCCAGGCTAATCTGCCTCCAGAGCAGATGGAGTGGTGGGTGGCACAGGTTTTGTCTGTGTTACAGAGGCCTTACTGGGCAAGGCTAAGTCATTCCAGAGAAGCACCAAGTCCTGCAAATGCTCAAATGTCTTTGTATTACCCTTCTACCACCTTTTGTTCCTAGTGGTTTTTTCCATATCTGGTTGTGTCTTTTTATTCTTCAGTAGGTCCTTGTTTTCTCTACACTTCTCATCCAACCTGATCTCTGAATCCAAACCCAGTCTTGCTGGTGGTTTGTTATGCAGGACTATTCCCTGTTACTCCTAAGCGTCTGGTATGTGCTCCAACCTGAGTGGCTGTCTCTGGCTGTGAGGGAGGTGGCAGCTTAATGTATTAGAGACTGGAGCCAGAGCATGACTTTTAATGTTAGGTGGCTAAATCCCCAATATCTGTCCCTAAAACTCTGTGTTGTCTGTCACCCATATCTGAAGGTGCCTCAAGTTCCTTGGTACCTGCTTTACATGAGATGCTGCAGAGGTGTCAAGGTCAGGAGTACTGAGCATGGCTGGCTTGCTCCCATGAAATCCTCCTGAAGGTATCCCTCTGTCACTCCTAGGAGATGCTGGCACCTGGTTCAGACTTGGAAAATACTACCAAGGAGAGCAAAGACTGAGAATTCAGTAGGGAAAAATGTCACTCTGTAACTTAGTTTGGTAGGATAATGCCTCTGTGATATAAACTGTCAGGCAGGTGTGGGTATGTGTGTATATGGCTGTATATCACACGCTCTGCTGTGCAGGACAGCCCTTTGGAAGGTCAAACCTGGAACCTGCTGGCTTCATTGGTTTTTGGGTTTGCTTTGTGCAGGGTGATTGCTGAAACAAGACTTGTTTGTGGATGCCAGGCCATTCACAGCACTGTGTTTTTAGGCAGCTTTTCACAAGCACTAATAGAGAAACAAAGCAGTCTTCATGAACACTCAAATTTGTCTCAACTGAGCACACTATTGCTGAATAAACTGTGCACCTATTGTTTTCAGACAGCTGTAATCCCTCTGCAGACTTTAGGGTAATTTAATCTCTTGACATGACTGTGCAACTTCTGTTATTTTTGGGCACATACATTAAGAAAAGAAAAGGTCCATTTAATCTGAAAACATATTAGCAAGCATTCCTGGTTTCACAAATCTGAACCAGGTACCACAGGAAATAAACTGAAAGTCATTAACGTGATTGCTGTTTGATGGCCAGAATGAAGCAGTTTCAGACCCACTCCTTACATCCTTTTGCAGATACTGTGAAGTTAGTTGCTGCTCTTGAAGATCATGTCAGCAAAGGTTGAAAACTCATTGCAGATTGTTCTTTGCTGATACCAGCTGTCCATAATCTGTGTGCGGTGGCCTGCTGGCCATGTGGGTGAGCTGGTGGGGATGAGGGAAAGGCCTGAAATCCTCTTGTGTCAATGATGAAGGTCGTGTGTCAGTGCCCTTCCCAGTGATGCCTGAGGATGCTGAACTCACCTGGCTCCCATCCCTGGTGTTGCAGCCCAGAGAACTGTCACTGCCTGCTCTCCTCCTCCTCCTTCTCCCACACTCCTGAGTGACTGTCAGGCTACGTGATGAAGCTGGTGGCTGTGGGCTGGTGGCTTCCAGATGCTGGGGCTGAGGCTCTAAGTTTCCTCTTTGGTACAGCAAGGAGCTCTTGTATTGCTCACCGTGGTCCTTGTGCAAAGCTGTTTCCCTCCCCAGCTCTATAGGGGAGGTGGGGTTACTAAAATCAAAGTAGTTTCCTGAAGAAGGTGAGGATTTAGTTTCTGGATATTCCTAGCAGTGTCATCCAACAGGCACTAGGACACGTGATGGAAACTGAGGAGAATGTTGTTCAGGCCTCCATAGACTCTTCTAGGCTTAGCTTGGGTGGGAAAGTGAGGTCATACTCAGGCTCTGCTTGTAACTGTCCTCTATGAGAATGAATGAGGGAAGGCAAGGGCGAGGGACAAAGTGAGAAAAAAACCTTAAACTGTGGCATTTCATAGGGTGGACAGCTAGCAGGAGATTGTTGACTATTTGTTGAAAAGCCTCCCTGGCTGTGTTTGCTTTGGATACTGCAAGTCACTGGGTCCTGGTGGGGACTGTGAGTCATGTTCCTCCTTGCAATGGAAAACACAAATTTGTCACTGTGGTGCTGTGCTTCTGGCAGGGCCGACAGCCCCTTGGGAAAAAGGGAAGGTGGCACAAGTCAGGAGGGGTGGAGGCCTTCCCCTCCAAAGGGTGTAGGAAAATGTTTCTGAAATGCTTTTTTCTCTTCGGGCATCCATCCTTAGTTCTGGGGAGAGCTTTGCTATGGCCTCGAAAAAGGAACATGCTGGAGTTCTTGTGGAGTTCTTGTGTTACTGTGGATACAGGGCTCTATTTTTGTGCCTCTTGCCCAAGTTTTACCTGCATCTTGCAGTGCCTTAAATGCATTTTTGGGGCCTGGGGTCCTGGGTAGCTCAAAGCATTGAAGTTGTATCTTCTGTGGTCTGTGTGGGAGTTTTGAGAAGACTGGTTGTGACCACATTCCCTCTGCTCTCTCTTCCTTTGGCAGAATGAAACCAAGTGGTGGTTTTATCCAGTTTATAAAGGAGTGATGCCTTTGTCAGCAAGAGATGCTGAAGCTCCCTGTCCTTGGCTCACATGGAGAAACCCTCAGCAGAAGAGAAGAATAATGCCAACAACTGTTGGAGGGCCAGCACGAGGTCAGCGTGGTCCTACGCTGCCAAAATACCAGTGCTGGTTCTGGCCCTGAGTGCACAGAGCACACAAATCACCTATGACTTGGTTTTCCTTGTACCAGTCCGGATTCAACCCTTGATTTTATTGCTGCTGGAAGGGAAGTACAGACCTGCCATGGCTCCAGGTGTGGGTACAGGCTGTCACTGGCCTTGCCTAGCGGGGAAGAGGACCCCTGTGTCAGGTGGTGGTGAGCTGTTAACTCCTTTCTTTACATCAGGGACAAGAAATTCTTTCCCTTCTGAGGGACTTTGTTCTGCCACACATTAACACATGCCTTAGTGTTACCCAGCAAATGGTGGAATAATAATAATGTGGTTACAGGCCATCTGAAATGAGGCTGTGGCTGCACCTGTCCCCATAGGCCACTTGCTGCTGCCTCCTGTGGAAGAGCTTGGGGCTGGTAAAGAGGCTGCATGTGGTGAGAAGATAGGTATTTAAGGAAATGGGGTTTAAATGAGAACTTAATTACTTGCTTTTGGCCTCATATCTGAGCAAGAATAACATGAAAACCTGAAATTAAGCACTTGTTGCATTTCAATACAGGGAGGAATGCCTCCAGTATTTGAAAATAATTTGAAGATAAATAGAATTAATACTTAACATATAAAAGAGACAGCTAATGTTTTGACAGACAAGCCTTCTCCTCAGAGCCAAGAACATGCATTACCTAAAGGAGAAAATTCCTCATTTGTACTGCAGGTTGCCAGGAGTCATAATTAAAGACCAAAATTAGTCAAGGAGAGGATTGAATGAAGAGTAAAAAGATTGTTGTTTCTTAGATAACTGTGCAGGTGTTGCTGAAGGAGCATACACACATTTCTCTGTGGGTTTTTTTTTCTTGATCTGTCTCTATGTCCATGAGAACATTCACCGCAGGTTTCCTTATATGAAAAATAAAAATAGAAATGTCCTGCTGAGCAAGTTGTTCTGCCATGGGTGGAGATGAGCCTGCTTGCCCTCTCTTGTGTAGTCTCTGATATCTAATTAGGGCTGAGGTGGGTTTTTTTGCTATTTTAGTGAGTCCATCATTAGTGCTTCTTTCCTTTGTCATCCACTTGAACAAAGTGTGAGGGTTCCTACAACCTTAGATACAACTGCCCTTCTGGCACATTTCATGGAAATTTCCTGGGCTGCTGAAAAGCTCCTGGCAGGGTGAAGGGAAAGGGCAGATAACCAGTTGTACAGACCCACCCAACAGGCTGTAAAATTGCTCATTTCTGCAGGAAACCAGCCTGAAATTTTGCAGAGGATTGGACCTGTTTGTAGGAGATTTATTATTCTGATATTATTAACACTAGCATACGTTACCCAGATGTTCCCAAAAGGCAGGAGAGGGTAGATAACAGCAGTGCCATGGCCAGAGAAATGGTTAACTGGAAAGGAAGATCTGAGGCATTTTTTGTCAGAGAAAAACAGTGCTTTGCTTATATATATAAAACACACAGTCTTCTCCACCTTGCACACCTTTCATAGCTGCAAATGTGTAAATCTTTTCTTCCAGAAAGGAATCCAGATACTCACTTACTTTAATTTGACTCAAGATAAAGTGGCTGCATTTTCCCTGTCTGGAACATCTGCAGAAATGCCACTGAGGGATTTTGGCTTGTTGTTTTTGTTAGAGAATTACAGAAGTCCTCTCATTTTTTCCTCTTTTGAGGTTAGACCAAGAATACATTCAGCAATCATAAGCTGTGGCATATTAATAGAAAGATTTTCTCTAAAAAATGTCCACTACTCCTAGAGGGAGATTTATACCATATAATTCACCATTTCAAAGGCTAAGGTCACCACCAAACATGTCAGCCCACCAAGATAACACATAAATTACATAATCAATAGCACATGTTTTCCTGCTTTCTTTACCAATTAATGGATTTTTGAAGTAAAGAGCTTGTCTTATATTTTTCCAGTCATGTTGGATGGGAAAACCCTTCAGAAGGAGGATTCAGAAGGAGAAAGGCTGGTGTTTAAGGTGTTCACACACATTCTTTCTTCAGCAAATGCACAGGAGCACCAGCTGTACTTCCAGTTCCGCTTCCTGCCTTCTGGCAATTTTATTGATTCTTCACAAAAATGAATGTACGTACTATCAGAAGATACTCAATTTTTAAAATTTCATCTCAGATTTGTAATGTTTTCCATGCCAAAAGGCTTCTCCTCACAAAACCATCTCATTATCCTTTACCTCTTCAGTTTTTCTTGCAGATTCTGATTAGAGGATTCTTCTGATTTTCAATGGGATTAGGATGAGATAATGAGTGATTTATATCAATTGACAGGATATTCCCTGCTCTTACCATGATGTTTTTGTATAAATTAGGTATTTCTTTGTCAAGGTAATGGGAATTTGTGCCTCACTCACCTCTTTGCACTAATTTTTCTTCCTATTGATTTACTTATTGAAGTAGAGGTATTTAGGACTGAATTGTGCAACTCAGTGTCACTTGCAAGGATAGTCCCATAATAATACTTATCAGTGCAGCTTGGCTTAATTCTTGTTTGCTTGCAAAAAACATCCAGAGCACTGCAAGCAATATTTCATGATATTGATACCTGATCATGTCATATGAAAACACATTTTCAAATGTGCATAGAGAAAAGAGACAAACACAAGCTCATTTTCATGCTGGTTTTCTGAACTGCTCTAGGCTTGGCTTTGTCACCTTCACTTTCTGCTTAGGATTTTGTGGATATAGAGTTCTTAAATAAGGAAAAACAAGAGAAACCAAACTCCCCAAAGCAAACTGTCTCTGTGTTTGTGTTGTGTGGAGGATCTTCCTGAGTCCCAGGCTCAGCAAGTTTCCCAGAACATCTTTCCTAAAGCAGCCAGAGGCATCAGGGGCACATTTCTCTTGGCTAACCTCTCTCTGGAGAGATCCCTTGGAGGAAGCCCACGCTCTGGAAGGGTTTGCTCTCAGTGGGGATGAGACTCAAGGAACCAGTTCCTGCTCCAGAGGACCAGTCCCAGTCCTTTTGTTTTCTTGTGGCCATGGTTAACCACTGTTAATGGAAGATCTGCTGTGCAGTGCTTGACAAATGCAGAGGCTGAGCATGTGAGTGGGCATTGCTTCTCTCCTGGGGAATGACTGGTTGGCAGCAACTCACCTTTTGTGAGCCAGAAGCTTTTGGAGAACCCAGAGCTTATGAAGGCAGGCCCCTCATAGTTAGTCCATCGCTTTCCTGCATCCCATTATTCAAATGAGACATCACCCTTCTTTGCACCATGATCCAGGCTCATGGATAAAGCACAGAGGTGGAGTTTTCAAACCCTAAAACTCTGCCCTGAGCTTGCACAGACTGAGGTTTCTGGAAAGCTTATAATGTGGCTGATTTGGGGAGAATCACACAGGGGCGGCAGGAGGTCTGGCATTGATGGCCCAAATACCATATTCCTTTTCCAGTGTGTGGAGCCATCACAGAATCCCCCAAACAGCTCTTTTCATACATACAGTCTGTAACNAAAAAAAAAAAGAAAAGAAAAAAAAAAAGGGTGTTTTTTTCCCTACCCTTGTGCTGAGAAGCAACTGAACCATTTTGCTGAAGCTTTCCCAAAAACCACTTAGCCTGTGGCAGGCAGCAAGCATGGAAAAAATCCAGCCCAAACAGCTGAAATCTGGCAAAGTTAAACACAAACTGAAACACATTCTTCTCATGGAAAAGTGTTGGGTGACCTCTGATATGCAGAGTTCCCTGCTTCACCTATGTGAGACACACAGGCAAAGTGTGCAGCTCACTCTCTGTGCTTCTCATCTTGGCTCTGTGTGCTCAGAACTGCAGGTTTTACATATAAAAATGTACACCCTTCTCTATATAGATAGAGCTGCACAGCTCCCTGCTGCACAGGATTCCTGGCTCCACGTCAGTTGCATCACTCCCCTATGTCATCCTGGCATATACCACCTCCAGCATTCTTCTCTGCCTGGAGGAACAGTGTAGTCCATGCTGGGTTTTATCTTTTTTTCTTTTTCTTTTTTTTTTTTTCCCCTTTTTTCTTTCCTGGTTGGTTGCTGCCACTGCAGAAAATCAAAGGCAGCCTCACACACTTGTCTCTCTGTTTCATTTTGTTTTGCTACAGAAGTTAAAAAGAAAAGCTTTGGAAGTACCTTCTCTCAGCACAAGTGAGGATGCAGCTGTTTACCATGAAAAAAAGCCCATAAGTTTGTGCTTCTTGAGCTAGGAAATAGCTGCTGCTGCTGCCACCACTACTCTTTCTCTAGACATTTCTTGTGGCCTGGGAGATGACACTGTGGCACACGAGGCTGGAGGACAGCGCTGGGGTGGGGGTGGAAGACCAGGCAAAATCATGTGACTCTGACTCACTGGAAGTTATTTTTCAAAACCTTTACTGAGACCTTATGTGCAACAGTCTGTGCCAAGCCCTTTAAGAAATCTACCCTGTGTTATACTTTCCTTGAAAGAGGAGTGGAAGGAGCAAATGCTGTGGGAATGTTGGTCAGCAAAGCCTGTGAAACTGGTGGCAAGGATGGGATGTTTTGCTATTTCTGCAAATTTGAGAGAGCAAAATCACTGCTATCCACTATCAATGGCATTCAGCTAAAAACTGTGTAGAAGACTGGGCAGGGCAGCTGGGGCAGGAGGTACAGGCTGGCACTTGGCATGTGTGGTCTAATGTCACAGAATCCCAGAATACGCTGAACTGGGAGGGACCCACAAGGATCATCGAGTCCAATCCCTGGCCCTGCACAGAAACTCCAGCAATCCCACCCTGTGCATCCCTGAGATCGTTGTCCAAATGCTCCTGGAGCTCTGGCAGCCTTGGGGCCGTGACCATTCCCTGGGGAGCCTGTTCAGTGCCCAGCCACCCTCTGAGGGAAGAACCTTTCCCTGATATCCAACCCGGACCTCCCCTGACCCAGCTCCAGCTGTTCCCTGGGTCCTGTCCCTGGTCCCAGAGAGCAGAGCTCAGTGCCTGCCCCTCCTCTTCCCCTCACGAGAAGCTGTGACTGCGATGTCTCCCCTCAGTCTCCTCCAGCTGAACAGACCAAGTGTCCTCAGCAGCTCCTCACACGGCTTCCCCTCAAGGCCTTTCACCATCCTTGTGCCCTCCTTTGGATCCTCTCTAATAGTTTAATGTCTTTTTGATATTGTGGCACCCAAAACTTCACACAATATTTGAGGCGAGGCTGCCCCAGCCCAGAGCAGAACGGGACAATCCCCTCCCTGGCTGGGCCAGCGATGCTGGGCCTGGTGCCCCCAGGACAGGGATGTCCCTCCTGGCTGCAGGGCACTGCTGCCCCATGTCCAACTGGCCATTGACCAAGACCCCCAGGTCTCTTTCCCTGGCGCTGATTTCCAGCCTCTTATTTCCCAATCTGTCCGTGCATCCAAGGGTGCCTCATCCCAGGTGCAGAATCTGGCACTGTCCCTTGTTGAACTTCACATGGTTGGTGATTGCCCAGCCCCGCCATATGCAGAGGTCTCTCTGCAGGGCCTCCCTGCCCACGAGGGACTCAACAGCTCTTCCCAGTTCTGTAACATCGGTGAACTTGCTCAGTATCCTTTCCAATCCTGCATCCAAGTCATTTATGAGGATGTTCAATGTGGGTCTCCAAGTGTGTGTAGAACTGTGAAACCTGTGTCGAGGGCTGTGTGGGCATTTAAAATGTCTGCATATGTGATGTTCTTTGAGTGGCCTGCACTCAGTGGTGCTCTGTGGCCCTGTGTGGGATGAGGAAGGCAGGCACCTGCCACAGTGGTGTGGGACCTGCTCTGTGGGACAAAGACCTTTTGCCTGTAGATTATTTTTGAGGCTATGGAAGAAGTGTGTTGCTGGACAGGAATTTGAAGTACAGTCTCACCTGCCCTAGGCTGGTGTTTTACCTATAGCTCCTTCTTTGTTCTTTCATACGTGCAGGAAGCTGGACATGCAGTGGGGTCTGACAGAAAGGGTGGTATAAGCACAGGTCTCAGACACGGTCTGGTGTGATCCAATTTAGTAACTCTGCCACTGCCATACCTGGAAGCAGGAGAGCAAAGAGAACCTTTATCTCACTTTTCTTCTGCTCTGCCCTTGGGACCTGGGCCTCCTCAGCAGGTGCTCCATGCCAGGCTCTGCAGAGGCAGTAGGTGCATTTCACCTTCAGGTCCAGTGACCCACCTGGTGGGAAAAACACTCACAGTTTTCCTCGGAAAATAATGGAGCAGTACTAGACAGGGACTGCCACAAAAGTGTCACTGATGGGCTTGGGATTGCTATCACTAGAGTAGCATCCAGCAGTGAAGACCACCTGGGCAGTGATGGAAATCAGCCAGGTTTGTCGGAGAATTTTGTTTCCTATACTGCTGAAAGCCCAGTATTTTTGAGTATTAATTTCCTTTCTCGATTTGGTGGGGGCAAGAGGGTGAAGTGTTATATATGGAAAAGGAGCATAATGAGGTTACCTTTTTCCCCAGGAGGTCACGGTGACAAGTCCTTGAAGGACATGGAAGTTAAGTGTGTGCCAAGAGAACCCAGGAGACCATGTTTGGAAAAACCTAACCTGTATTTTTTTCTGTAAAAAGGGGAGAATGCAGGAAGAAAAGGCTTTTACATAGGAAGTAACAAATTAGCAGGACCAGAAGATTGTCTGTAGGGAGGCAGGAAGCGGGCGGGGGGGCGGCGGGGGTGGGGCTGGTGCCGTTACAAGCTGCTCTGAACAAGGTGCCGAACTTCCCAGGAAGCTGTTTGAGGTTGGCCAGTTTTTGCAGCCGTGCCCCTGGCTCGGGATTTTACCCTTTTCCTGTGGGCAGTTCACGCTCTCCCTCATCGTCCAGCCAGTTTACATCGCTGATTAATTGGGAGGAGAAATAGTTCCCTCCTTAGCTTCCCCTCCCAGAGTGGAAGTGGGAAGCTGGAGCCCTTCCTTCCTTCTTGGGGGTGGGATCCTGGACCCATGGCTCAGGCTGAGTCGCTACAACCGTGGATGGAGAAGTAGTCGGGGACAAATGAGGAAGCAGTGGGTTGAGCAAAAACCTTGCGCTATAGAAATCTTTCTTCCAGAAAAGTGGGAAGGGGGTGGGGCGGGGAAGGCAGGGCACCAGCCACGCTTGCTGCAGTAGCAGCATGTTTTCATTGTGATGCAAATCTCTTCATGTAATTTGGGTCACATTCAGGTTCACCCAGTTCTTGTGGCTGGAACTGAAACCAGCCTGTCTTCACTTTTGCTCACAGCTCTCACAGCTCTCCTCTCTCACTCTCACGATCCCAGAGCTTGTTTTGCGACATGGCTCCTGTATCCCTGAACAGGTGACATTCCATGGAGCACATCAGGGACCTCAGGGCGCGGGGAGGTCACCACGCCCGTCTTCCCCTCGCTGGTGGCTCTTCGGTGGGATGTGCCCAGGCACACGTGAGTGTGCTCTGATGCTGTGAGGTTTTGAAGAGCGGTTTCGTTCAATCAGAGTTGCTCACACTAACCTTGTAGGGCTGACACCCTGAGCAGCGCCTGCAGACACAGAAAACAGCCCCAAAGCACCTGATTGCAATCGCCGAGACACTGCCCTGCACCCCAGTCTGGACGGCTCTGAAAACACTGCCTTTGCTTCTGGGAAACCTGATGTACAGATTTGAACAGGAAATTTACAGCCTTCTTGCACAAAACTTGACTTCTCCTCCCCCCTCGTTTGGAGTGAGCCTGTAAATGTTTAAGCCACCTCACTGTTATCCTGTGTGGGGTCTTTGTTCCTCGCCATCCCTGCTTATGTTGACCTTCTCTCACTGCACAGTCGGCATTAAATTCTGGGGCACCAGGCAAAGGCAGGGCTTGGTCACCTCTTCCCTGCCCCCCCTTGGCAGGGCTGACTTTTGCTGCTGTCTGATGTGGATTAGTGGGGCTCCCCTCTAGTTCTGGGCCTCGGGCAGTCACCTCAGTTGCTCTCTCCTAAATCTAATTCTGTTCCGCTTTGTCCGGAATATAATGCTCCCTGGAATTCATTTTAAATGCAGAGCAGGATCAGGGGAGGCTTCAGGGACAGCTCGGATGCTGTTAGGACTTGGGCTGTGCTAAAGGCACTTCAGGCCTGTTTTGTACAATTGGCTGTTAAGTCATAGTGGTTTCCTGAGCCGGCTGTTAGAAAATCACCTTCAGCACGCTCGGCTCCCTGCAGCTGCTGCTGTCCCTGCTGGTACCCAGGCTCACAGGGTGGGCTCTGTGCATGGCTCCTCCTCTACCCACGCCAGCTCAGACCTAAAGATCTCTGGTGCCCATCAGTGGAGGGTCCAGTCCTTGGTACTTCTGCATCCTGATACTATCCCTGGTGCTTTCTGTCCCTAGCTCTGACCCTGCCGACAGGAACCTGCCTGTGTTCAACACCCATCAAACCATTTTGGTACACTGAGCGGGGACTGAGCACGGTGGAGGGAGCACAGATCTCAAAGTCTTGCATTTCAAAATCCCCTCTTGCTTTGAAGGATCTGATCCCGCTTTAGTCTCACGCTCCTGTAAGGCAATCTGGTTTCCTTGCACTTCACTGCAGCTGCTTCTGGTGAGAAGTATGGCAGCTGCTCCACACTGCATAAGAGAATGCTTTGGCAAAGGAGACCTAATGGTTGTGCTTGACTGAATCTGCAGAGGAAAATTAGGGAGAAGGAATGTAATTATTGGAGTTTTGCCAGGACGTTGGGATAAAACACCTGCACTTGTGCTGTGACATGATCATTTGCAGCAAAGGAAAGCGTACACAGACAGTGTTAGGTCACTCTTCTGGATGCACAGTGTCATGAGGAATGTTCTGCCCTCTCCATCCATGGAGAATGGGGTTTTAATTCTTCATACATGACAAGTGTGTGAGCCAACCATTTCCCTTAACATAACTCATAGAAAGAGGTAGTGGTCCTCTCTAATTTTGTAGGGGCCATGGGGAAGCTGTTGGTATATTGTTCTGAAATAACTCTGGTTTCCCAGGCTTTGGTTTCACGTATAATTAGAGAAATAAAGGCAAAACCAGAATCTTGGGTCTCTAGCGCCTGAAACAGTAGGGATGGAGGAATGAGGGTTTCTTCATTAGGACTGTGTCTCTTTAACCCTACCCCAGCTGAGACCCTAAGAGGTGAGGGGCTGAGTTTGGGTTTTTAGGTGGTAGTGCTCAAGATGCTGAAGTTCTAGTGAATTTGGTGTGGTGCCCTGGTTAAACTGAAACTGCTGTTATGAGAACAGCTTCTTTGGATTCTCTGTTGATTTGTATCATCCCTAACCCATAAGCAGTCCCAAACTCAGCTGAGGGGAGAATTTTGCCTTGGTGACCATCTTTGACCCTTCACAGTTATTTTAAGATTCATTAGACATGAAGATTATAAGATCATCACAGAGGAAAAAAAAATTTTTTGTGTTGTATTTTGGCAGTGGCTAACCCGAGGGGGTGGTGAAATCTGTAACCTAACTCATGGATGTGACTCATATCAAAGTACAAATGATAAATGAATGTAGCTGATATTGATCCCAAATTTGACATCCCTTTGATCAGCTTCAGGATTAGCTGTGCCTGACAGCATTCATTCTTGGACCTGGACTCCTTAAGGTGAACAATAGCATCAAATTATCTCTTATTAAGAAAAAAAAAAAAAAAAAAAAAGAAGAAAAAAGGAAGAAAAACTCCTGCAGGCTCACTGCCATCAGTAAGAAAACAATCAGCTTGTTCGGGATGAACCACAGAACTGCTGTGAGAAGGAGCCACTGACATTTTCTGATGGAGGAGGAAGTGCTGTGTTGCTCAGAGAGCATGAGGAGCCTACAGATAGTGGCACTAGCTCTTGGAAACAGCTCTACTGGTTTTTTTTCCCCAGACAAATTCAGGAAAATGTAGGGGGATTTCCAAAGAGAGTTGTGGCTGTAAAGAATGGGGGCAGCTCCAAACAGTCTCCAAACACAGTGATCCCCAAGAGAAATTGTGCTGTTTTCTCCCAGCTATTAGTGAGATAACGATTAACCCCAACAAGAAGGTGAAGAGGAAGTTCTTATGATGAAATGTTTATAAACAGGAAAACCCCATGGACTGTCTTCTTAGTACCTAAAGAAAAGCCTAATTCTGCTGGGGGTAGATGAAAGGCATCCCTTAAACTGGGGAATGAACTGCCCATTATTTCAACTCTTGAGACCTTCAAGGGGGCATCAGGAAATGCCTTGGCCAGGGAGTTGGGCTGCAGGACACATGTGGACACACGGTCCCATTGCTCCATACTGTCAGCTCACAACTGGTTGATTTTATCTTTGTTCCCTCTTTTTCTGTGATACCCAGAACATCCCAGAGAGGCAAGAAGGCAAGTGTGGTTCTTCCACCTTCGCCTTGAAATGTTGAGCAATAGCAGCTTGGACCTTCAGCATTTCTTGGAAGCTGCTTTCAATTTCCCGGTCTGCTAGTTCTGGCTGATCTGCTACGTATCTCTGAGGCACACATCTCCTGTGCTGTGTGTAAATCTGCAGCAACACATCCTAGATTCCTGTAAGCTCAGACATCCCCCTGCCCCCATCCGATTAATAGAAACCCCGAGTTCCTTTTTTAGCTTCCTTTGTTGACCACAACTCACGTCAGCAGTGAAGTCCCGCCTGCCATGCTGCCTGCCAGCGTGTGTGCATATGGTCTGCAGAACATGAATGCACCAAACCACTTCACAGCATTGTTGTTTTCTTTTGCCAGTTTTTTTCATTCTCTTGGTGGAAACTATTAAGGACTGAAAGCCTTTGCTAATAAAATTCACACAGCTGCTGTCGCTGCAGATGAAATCTTGACACCACAATAGGGATTTCAGGCTATGGCTGCCCCCCTTGCAGAGTGCACTGAAAGAGGACAACATGTTTCCAGAGCGTGGAAAGCCCTAGCAAAGACAGGTCACTGTGTGTTTGGCCACCAGACCTGTGAGGCTGCTCTCTGCAATCAGTGCAGGTTTGCCATTCCCCCCTCACCCCTGCCCTTCCCCCAGGCACAGCTTGGTTTGGAGAAGTCCAATTCAGATGCCAATTCCGTCCTGAAGGTGCAGGATAATAGAGTTCACCTGGGGCTCACATTTGGCCTGTCAACAGCTGGCCATTTGTCTTCTCAGCTTCCAGTTGTCTGATAATGAGATATTGTAATGAGAGTGCTGACACTACAGTGTGGTTCTGCTAAAGGGCAAACGTAGGGGGCAAAATGACCTCTGTTATTCCTTCTCCCCTTCTCCTAAACAGAGTTGAAGGTGCTGTTTAAAAGACCACAGCTAAATTAATTCACAGGTCTGAGAGTGGCTCCATTTCAGGTGGAGTGGCTGGCCATGCTACAGAAATAACATTTTATGTTGGATCCAGCCGTGCCAGGCTGGATGGCCTTTGCAGGGTGGCAGACACCTCACATTGGGCAGGAGTGTTTAAAAGACAGAAGAGCATTTAATTTCCTTGGAGGTCTCTCTTTCTGAATTTCCCTCTCTTTCTGAGTACAAGCCAACATTTATCTGTAGGTATGTGGAGGACAAGCCACATCTGAACCAGTACCTTTTGGTGCAAATATAGCCTAAATAGCTACAATAGAAAATGCTCTTACTCTGTCAGACTACTCAAGCCATCAACACACAGAGCTAAGATTTCCAAGCCACAGGGCTTTCAGTTCTTGTGTGTGATAATTTGTGCCAATTGCAATAGCAGCTGCTTGAGGTGGCTGCTTGTAGTAAAAGAGTTGGGAGTGAAGGAAGGTCTTGGTGGGAGAGAGACCACTGCTGCCCTGTTTAAGGGCCAACAGAGCTTTTACACAGCTTTCCTGAACTTGGCTTCACTAGGCTTATTGCCCCAAGTATGAGATGTATAGCTGAGCCTTGAGGCAGGGCTGGATCCATCACTTAGGGGAAGGGGGAAGGAAGAGTCTTTTAAACAGTCCTGGCTGTTTGTGTTGTTACAAAATAAATAACTTTAGGAGAAAAAAAATCCCCTCCTTCTCCTCAGTAGTTTTTCCAAATTACTTCAAAATCTCATCCCTGAGCATTTTGCTTTGTTAGAAAGCACACGTTCTCAAAGATACTCCTGCAAGGGTTAAGGCTTCTGCTCCTGTGGCCCAGGAATGGGATGTGCCAGCTGGGGTCTGTGGGGCTTGATCCTGCAGCTCTTGTTAACACAAAGGTCTCAGTCTTGCACCTGTGGGAGGGTGCAGTGCAAACCCTCATCCCATTCAAGCACGATGTGAACAGGGCCTTGTTCAATGCTCAGTCTTTCACTGGATTTAGGAGTGAAGGGGTAAAGGGAGAAGGGGACTAAGGGAAGTGTTCATTGACTTCAGTGGGAATAGGCCTTCTGGCTTGACCAAAGAGTACTTGTGAAGGTCATTGCATGAGTGTGAGCTGGTCCTGGCAGTTCCTGTTGCCACCTTCTATCCGTAGTAAAAAACCTCACCGTGTCAGCAGATGTTAGTTGCTTATGTATAAATAAGTTATGTATGTTGGCCTGATTCAGTAATATTGGCTATTCAAAATCATAGTGCTTCAAAGTTGTTGTCCTCAAGATCTGCCCCCTCCCATCACTGTTTTTTCCCTGGAGAAATGGTCCATGTTTTCTTACCTTGGTCTCTCTGCTCCCCCATCCTGCTCCAGCCTGGATGCAGAAGTCTTTCCTCCAGCCCCAGCTGGACCCAGAGCATGTGATAGCCCATCCTGCCCATGCCCAAGCCCTGACAACCCCAGACTTTTAGATTCTCAGGGGCCAGTTTCTGTTTTCCCAAGTGCAGAGGGCCACTCAGCTCAAAATATCTGAGGTGAATGGAGAGATCTGCCACCTCTCTAGGCCTCATTCTCCTGTTGAAGAAGAGGACAGAAGTTTATTGCTCCTTCTTTTCAGCCTTTTAGACACGAGCTTCAGGCTGTGAGAAAGTGCTGTTTGGCTTAGTACTAATCTGGCCGCGAGCAAGCCCCATATCTCTTATTTACTGCTGCACTCCTAATTAGTTAGCAACAAAAATACATAATAAAATACAGCTTGTACTCAGGTAAGTCCTTGCTAAAGCCAAGCTGAGATATAGTAAGGTAAAAAACCCCCAAGACTCTGAGCCATGCTTAAGGTAAATTCCACAGAATACAGAAAATTACCTCAACCCTGGGAAAAGCAGAAATTTTAAGGTGTTCTCCATGCAGAAAGCTGTGAAAGTAACAAATCAGAGCCAAGACTAGACTAATACTCATAATGTGCACATAATGAAGCCTCTCGACAGTGAACAGGCTGCAGCTTGAATCTTTCCCACTGTGGCAACTCCTGCATAAAATATATAGTTGTGATGATGAAGTCAGAGGATGTTTTCTTTTTAAAGTTGTCAGGGTTTGGGATACTTCTCTTTTTTTGTTTGGCTCGCTGTGTTGGAATTTTTCCCCATTCTACTTGCTGGGGGGTATAATGGGCAAGTGATTAGTTACTGGAAAGCCATAATGGGGGGTGATTAAGATGGGACAAAGAGGTGACCCTGAGATGGATGCAGCTGGCTAGCCCTTATCTGGGATTCCCTGATAGCTGGGATTTTTTCCCCTCAGAGGGGGGCAGGGATACGGGGACTGGGACGAGATAAAAGAGCCAAGCACAGCTGAAGGGCACTTTTCTTCGCTGCTGGACATCCAGAGGAGAGAGACAGAGGCTTCTGGAGCTCTAGGGAGGATCTGCCATCACTGCAGGCTTCTGTCTCCAACTGCGTGCTTCTATCCTTGCTCCCCGACTGGCTGTGACCGTGACTCCATCAAAGCTGTGTGTTTTCTACCAACTCTCCATCGCCCGCTCCAGTGTCTTGAGGGAAGGAAACTTGGGGTTCCCGAGCCCCTTTCTTCCCCTCTCAGGGGAGTCATCGCACCCTCCCTGCGCACAGGGAGCACCAGTGCCCCTGCCAGCTGTGACTGTCACTTCATCAAAGGGGAATTGCCAACAAAGCGGAAGAGACTGTCCGTGGGTTTGTGTGTTCTTATTTGTTGTGGTTACTATTGTTGTTGTTTTGTCTGTCCCATTATATATATATATATAAAATATATTAGTAAAGGACTGTTATTCCTCTTTTCTCATACCATTGCCTGAAAGCTCCTTGATTCCAAACTTTTGCCAGTTCGGAGGGAAGGGGGTTACATTCTCCTATTCTAAGGAGGCTTCTGCCTTCTTTAGCAAATACCTGTCTTTGAAAACCAGGACAAAAGTATTACTTTCAGATGAGATGCACAACTTTTCCTGTGTTTAAAAATAAATGTATGTGGTACACCACCTTTGGTTTTACTGTTCTTCTATCTGTTTTGCTGGGAGTTTGCTAGAAGGGCACAGAGAATGCAGAATGACCCAGACACTCGTGCATTTTAACCTCACTCTTGGTTTTGCTTGGAGACACACAGTGGGCTTGTCCTGGTAATATCCCAGACTTGTCCTATGGCTAGAGAAGTGCAGTAGCCATAGCCCAGGGCTGGGAGGATTCCTACCTGTTTCTACTAAGTCAGCTTTCTCCCATCTTGCTGGCTGTGACTTGGTTTTCAGGTCATGTCAGACCTTGTTTTTGCCAACATGAAGTGCCCTCTCGTGCTTTATCCCAAAGCCTCCCTGGGAGGGTGTTCATGGAGGCTGTCAGAGCGTCCTCCTTCTGCCTCCAGGGACTTTGGCCTGTCTCTCCCAGGTGGATGTGCTGACACCTGGGCTTTTGGGGGCTCCAGCCTGGCTTTTCTCAGCCCCAGAAATCAAAGAACTTGTGCATCAGCATTAGCCAGTGGAAACTGGATGGCAGTTGTCTCAGTCCTAGATGAGTGCTCCTCCCTACTCCCGCTGTTGGCACTGGCTTTCTTCTCCTCTCGCCTTCTCCTCTCTTTCTCCATCCCTGAGATCTACGTGGATGTGGTGAGGGCTGTAACTCGGAGCTGTGAATTCCATCAGTCAGCAAACACTTGGAGTGTGCTGCCCTGCTTTGTGAACCTGGCCTGCCTCACTGAGTCCAGCTCACCAGCCTAAGAATAAAGACCTTATTTCTTCCTGAGGCCCTGCAGAATATTGTCTAAGAGTCCTTGGGATGTGGTCTCTTTTTTCTTAAATTAAAAAAAAAAAAAATCTCTTTTATTCAAGCATTTTCCAAAGCACAAACAAACCAACCTTTTTAATTTCTTTTTAGTTCTCTGGTGTGCATGAGTGAGTAATGCTGGAAGAGGTGCTCAGGGCCAGTGCTATGTCAGGTACTTGTCCTCAAAATGAGTACTGCTTGTACATGCTCCTTGTTGCTCTCAATAAGACACATCCCCCCTTGCTGGTGAGCCAGAAAAATATTTTAAAATCTTCTGCTGACTGTATTTTTCCTGTACCTGTTAAGTGGAAGGATTACCTTTTCATTAAAAGTGGCTTTCTATATGTCTCGACGGAAGTCTTTTCCAGTACAGAAGGCAGCAGTGGTGCCAGACCAGAATCAGACCATACACTTATGTCTGCCTTCATCTGAGACTGACCTGCTTTGTCAGATGAATAAACATCAGCCTCAGGGGGACTCTAGTGCACCAACTTCCCCATTTTTGTTTTGAGGAAAAAAAAGAAAAGGTTTGTCTGTGAGACATCTGATGAAATTGGCTGTGTCAAGATCAGCAGAAATGCTGCTTCCTCTGTCCCCCTTTGAGGCTTTGCTGTGATTAGGGCAGAGCTTTCAGCCCTGATGTGGAGAAGTGCAGATATGAGCACTGTCATAAACAATGCAAAGGTGCATGTAATTCCCTTCCCTCCAGGTGAGGCCCAAGGGAGGAAGTGTGCTGTGAGCATGAGGAGGTTTGTGAGGGGAAAAAAACTCAAACAATCAGAGAGGAAAAATACATGGAAAAATTAGAAAGCAAACAGGAGATTAATTGAATAACCAGACAGAAAAATAGAAAACCCACAATTTGTGTATTTTTTCCTCCTTCCTTACAACAGCCATGTTGGTACCTCTCCTTTTCCTCTCCACAACGGGGTGGCTCTTTCTCTGAGAGCTTCAGTGACAGGCATTGCATTTAGGACAAAAATACACCCATCAACAAGAAAACCCAGAAATAACTTCTGCAGACTGCAAGATTTCAGAAGAAACAGAGAAAAGATGATCCCCAGACAGGGGAATCAGGTTTGGCTGGGCTGGGCCACCCAGGGAACACATGCATCTCCCAGTGCAGGGCTGCCTCCAGAAAGATGGATGAAAGAGGGGCAGACTTGATGTACCCATCCCGCGGAGTGACCACACATCCTAACAGGGCTGCTCCTTGCAAGGCTTGGTTTTCCCCACTGGAGAAGCAGCTGCAGCTGGGCAAAGGCATTTCTGCCTTTTGTCAGCCTGGTACAGGTCTTGGCCCTGAAACCACTGTCCTCTGAGGTGGTGATGACGTGTTGGTTAGAAGGGGAGGCTTTCAGGAAGGTGTTAAAAAAATTATAAAAAAAATGGATAAAACTGAGAAAAACCCTGTTGGGAAAGGTTGCAGGAAGAAGAAGGGGCTTCCCCTGGGGAAACTTGCTTTGGCCTTTTTAAGGCATGTAAGTGTCTTTCCTCTGCACAGCCCCTTGACTGACCACAGGACATGCCCTTCTGCAGTGCAGAGATTCTGTCCTTTTTGATGCTCTCCCCAGTCTCTCCCTGCCCTCCTGCAGGGTACCACCCATGCACAGAGAATCCTCTGCATGGTTTTGGCCACTCTCCTTTCTGCAGTTTTCCCCTGAGCCTCTCCTTTTGATGCCTGCTACCAGCACCATCTCACCTCTCTCTTTGCTGTGTCTGTAGCCCCAACCAGGAGCATCTGCAAGCCAACAGATCATTGTCCCTCTCCTCTGCCCTGGGGTTTGGACATTGAGCTGGGTCATCACCCATCCAGAGGGTTTGCACAGGTCCACAGTGCTGGCATAAGCTCCACCTGCCAAAGCGTTGTCACAGCGCTGTCTTCCCACCCCTTTCCACATCAGATAATGTCCTGAGGCTTGGAAATCTGAGTCCAAGCCATTGGTTATTGAAAACTGTTCCTACTACAGCTGCTTCCCATCCCTGCTTCCCTCCCCTTCCCTAGTCTGTTATTTCTCCTTCCTGGCATGGGCTTAGGTGGGCATGCATGACTTATGAGTTTTAATTTCCTGTGGGAAACATTTCTTATGGCCTGCAGGTAGGTGCTTTTTTTCCACCCTCCCCTGCCTCCCCCATTAAGCTTTCCCTTAGCTTTAAAGCTTTTCTGTGTCCCTAAACTGCCCCTTTTAAGATCCCAAGCCCTTTGGATCTCATTTACTCCAGGATGTTACATGACTGGTTTCAGTGGTGTTAGTGCTCATTCACATACTGGATAAATGAGGGAAAAACCTTTTTCCTTGATAAGTGTGAAACAGCCTGTCTATGTTGCTATTTACAATTGGGAGACTTTCCGTGCCAGTGCATCCCTGCACACAGCATTTGTCTGTCTGGTATGGGAGACTCCGGATGGAGGGAGGGAGGGAGGGAGGTGAAATGAAAACTTCTAAATTCTGCACTTACCAAAGGGGCAGGGGATGGACACGGGGGTGTGGGTGTGTGCTCTGCATGTTTGTGCATCCCAGTGCCTAAAGAGATGTATGGATATCCACACACACAGAGACACATCTTGAAATGCCTATATACATAGCCTGAGCCTTGAAATGCATCTCATCCCCTCCCAAATTTTTCCATCTGGGATCCCAGGAGATACTTCTTCTTCATTTTACTTGCACATGCAGATTCCCTTGGCTTTTAGGATATAGGGTGGGACTTCATAAAATTGTCCTTCCTCAGGACTCTGGTGGCTCACAGGGCATTTAAATATCACTTGCAAAGAGACTCATGGCAAATGTGTCCTGCTGCTCCTTCTCGTGGGTCCTTCCCAGCAGCCAGAGCACTGAGCATGTGAGTTCTGCGGGGTCGTGGTCTGTCCACCAGAGCCCAAGACTGCCCCAGCTGTGCTGACTGATTCCCCGAGCTCACTTCAGCATTGCGGGGAAAAGATGTGGAAGGTCTGTGCCAGAGCCTGCTCTTCTTGTGAGTGGCAGAGGGGAAATCACAGCCCAGGAAGGAGCTCTGGAAACCTGCAGGGATGGAAGAATCAAGTGGTGCAGCTATTGAGGTGGGAAGGGCAACCTGGATTGAGGTTTACTCCAATTTTTTTTTTTTTTTTAGGGCAGCCCTCATCCTGACATCCCATATATTTAGCCATGTTTTTTAAGAACAGTTTGGAAATACCTGCCCTAAGTTGAGTAAAAGGCTTGACTGGTGAAGCACAGAACTCAGTGTTTTCCATTGGGAAGAAATTTGGACACTTGCTGCAAACTGAAGCTTTTTTTCTCTCCAGTCCTTCCTCACTCGTTTATTAGCTGCCTCTGGCTTGGGTACCTGCATAGCCCCACGTAGCATTGCACAGATGCTCTCCTTGCTCAGCAGCTCCATAAAATCCTGATTTTCAAATGAGCGGAGCGTCTGAGCAGGTTCCACTGGCTTCACCTTATTATCACAGGGCTCTGGCACCAACCTACCAGTCAGACCCACCAACATCAAAGGCCTTGTGCAGATTTGCAGCAGATAAAAGCCTGGCCCAGCCCTCCTGGGATACACCCATTCCCTGCCCACGTAATGCTGCTTTCCTACCTGGCTGTGGGGTAGGAGGAAGGGTGGGACCATGGCTCAGCAGGGCAGCCTCTGCCCCCATTCCCTCTCTGCTGGAGGCGCCCACAGCCCCAAATGTTGCCTTTGCCCCAGGCCTGGCAGTGCCCTCCCAGGCAATAATGCCACACACTGTAGATAGGCACAGCGAGGTGTTTTCCTGTACCCACAAAGTGCACTTTTCCAGGGGCTATTTGGGCAGTAGCACTTTGCCTACAGATTTGTGGGAATCCAGCATGATGTGTCTGCAATCCTCTTTGTTTGCGCCCATTTGTTAACCTGTGGGATGGAAAACTGCCAGTCCCTGTCTGCCTTGCATCCTCCCCATCTTCCAGAGTAAGGCAGCTTGTTCTGGACTGGTGTTTTGCGAAAAACTGAGAGCTTTGCTCTCCTTTCCTGGGCACAGGGCTTGCCTGGATGCAACATCCTGATTTTATTGAAGCAAATTGGTTTTAAAATCCTGGATTCCACTGGGTTTCCTGTGAAATTAAATCCTGAAAGAAGGCTGCACCTTTTCAAAAAAAGGCCCTGCTGTCAGCAAAATGCAGCTTCGAATAGTGGGGCAGCATCCCTGTGTGGTGTAACAGGCTGCCTACAGGCTGGAAAGGGATGAGTTTGCACAGCTTAGCTTATATAAATTGAACAGCAAGTGCCAGCAAACTGCAGCCATACAAGAGAGCCCAAAAGGTTTGAAGTGTTGCAGAACAAAGCTACTTTTATGATTTATACACTTGCCAGACAACCATCAAATTCTTTGCTGAAATTGGAGCTTCCCTGGTAGCACCACGAGGGCTGGCCAGCCTGTGAGGAATTCTTGGCATTGGAGCAGCTGTCCCAGAGTGGTACAAAGGGCTTTGCCAGTGTGAGATGGAGCTATCAATAGGATGTCTATCAGGGCAGGCAACAAATGGGCTGCTGATCTTGGCTTCCTCTGCTTCTCCAGCCCCAGAGAGTGTGATAGACAGTGGGAACAACCCCCAGACAACTGTCACAACATTTCTTTGCAAGGTGTGGTAGCCCCTGAGCACCCCCTCTGCCTCATGAGGAGCTCTGGGCAGAACTGAGGGGCCAGAGCACAGGGAGAAACCTGTGGAGTGTGATGCCCTTGTGCAGACAGGCTTTGGTCTGCCCCTGGGGCACAGTGTGCCCAGGGAGTGGGCAGGAGCTGTCCCTATGGGGCAGGACACTCTTGGGCCTTCCTGTGGACTGTCCCCCGGGAGTGTAATCCAAGGAAATAGTCTGGAAGCCAGGTTTATATAGGACTTTGCTCATGAGGAGAGTCATGCCAGTCTCTCAGCTCCACAGTACTCCTGTGCTCCTGCATTCCCAGTGAGGGGGATCTCAGCCATGACCTTTCTGAGGGGCTGTTCTCTCCTGTGAAAAATGCAGGTGATAGCATTTAATGACTTTATAGCCAGATGAAGCCTTTTTTATAGGGAGAACAGGAAAGGTGAGGACTCCTGACATTTTGGCACTTGAGTGAACTTTGGTGACTGTACCTACCTGGGTGTATGGCTTCATGGAAGGGGCTTGTGCACCAGTGCCTTCCTGAAGAGGGGTAAGAAACACTGGTTAGAGCCGTCAGCCCAAGGTCTGTTTGCTAATGCTAAGCTTGTATGCATTGAGACACTATTTATTTAGAGAGCAGGTGTTATTGCTGCTGTTTTGCCAAAAAATATCATCAGGTTTCCACTGGCCTCTGCCCCTGCAGCATTAGAGATTATTTTCCACATTTGTTTGCACATTGCTGTCATTAACGCTTCCAGCAGAAGTCTGTGGGCCCTAAAGCAAGGAGACAGGGCATGAAACCAATGGCAGACAGGCAGAAGGATGTGGCATGTGAAAGCCCTGCAGGAATGTCTTTGAATACCACCAGAGGAAAGGGTTTGGTTTGTAATGCCACACAGCCATGGTGGGGCTGTCCCATTAGAACTGTGTCCCATTAGACTGCTCAGATGAAGGGATTTCACCTCAAGTAAAGAGCTGTGTCTGCTCAAAAGATTTTACAGGGCTGACAGTATCCGGGGATCTCATGTACCCAACAAACTGTCACTGGAGAGCACCAGACAAGTGCAGAAAATAAATAGCTGATTTTACTTTGGGCAGGGACTATGGTAAGCCAGGCCAGTTCTTTCCTCTGGCTTCTCCTTACAAAGTGCGTATCATCTGAGATTTCTGTACCAGCTGGGATGACTCATTTTGCAGGAGTGTAATGGTGGTGGTGGTCTGGAGTGAATAGGGGCAGGGGGAAGCCCATGCCAGAACAGAAACATGTCAGGTTATTCTGGAACCAGGTGGAGTGGGGGACTGGTCCCATTTAAATAACAGATTTTGGCTCATACTCCCAGTGTATCTACTTTTTTAGGGTGAGGCAAAGAGGCAGGCCAGTTAACACACTGTGAAAGAACTGGTCCTTTCTGTTGGGAGCTGTTGGGTTTTCCGTGCTTACCTTGTTTATTTGCAGGCAGCTAACTTGTCTTCTTGGCTTTCTCTTTCCCCAGCTAATGCAGACTGGCCACCTCTTCCATTTAAACAGAATCCAGCAGTATTTTGATGCCAGGGAAAATACCAAAATGTTGCTCTGAAAGCCACAAAGGGTTCAATTATTTCCTGGAGACGATATGAAGGCTATTGAATTACAAGTGATGGTTATCGGCTCTCACTTGTGGAAAAAAAGGGCTGAGAGTGAGTGGAATAGAAATCATTGTGCAGGCAGATTTTGCCTATGAAAGTCACCCAGCTCAGCTGGTAAAATTAGGTTAAGCATGGAGTGCAGGAAGAGAAAGGGGGGACTGAAAAACGTGGCACTTTCGTATCGTTATCTCTTCTGGTCTACTCTGGGTCTGGGCTTTGGGAATTGATGACTGTAAAATGGGAGCATGCTCAGCTCTGGATAGCAGGAGAGGCAGGAATGTTTCCAGGAGTCCTCTCCACTGCTCCTCCTGGAAACCAGCAGTCCCCAGTAGGGCAAAATTGCAGGGATGAGAGGGAGCTCATTAGCTGTCTGAATGTTTTATTGGGTGGAAGAGAAATACTAAGAAGTCATTTTTAGGCCACTGTTTTGTAGGCCCCTGTATATTTCTGGGT
This sequence comes from Pomatostomus ruficeps, assembly GCA_013400735.1. Taxonomy (NCBI): domain Eukaryota; kingdom Metazoa; phylum Chordata; class Aves; order Passeriformes; family Timaliidae; genus Pomatostomus; species Pomatostomus ruficeps. The sequence continues at coordinate 303,780 of VYZT01032111.1, read as the reverse complement.
GCGTTTCATGGGGTTTGGTGGGGGCAAGGGCCAAATGTGGTCCAGGCACTTCTCTGTCCCACCGTGGGGAGAAAGAGAATGCCAGCCGTGTCCCAAACACAGAAGCAGGCCCACTTTCCACCCACCCGTGCGGGGAAAGGCACTGAATTCTCACCCACGTGTTCTGGAAAGCTCACGCGCAGTCCAGAGGCAAGGAGTGGAGGGGCCCCTCATATGGCTATTCTGGAAAGGCTTTATTCTGTCGCTGAAGGGAAGCCAGGGATTAAAGAGACCTAGGCCAGTGTGGCCTAGCCTTTATATAGGGTACAAACCGGGGGGGTGGGGAGAAGGTACAGGGTCAGTACAGCAGGATGGAGAGAGGGGTGGGGTCAGGGGTCTGCCCAGGTAGGCAGGGTCAGGTTACAGCTGCCTTAGTCCAAGTCAATGGGAGGTGGGAGGATTTTCCCAGTGTATCTGGATTTTCTCAGGCTTTGGTGTCTGCTCACCACCGGGGGTTACCTCCATCCACCCCAACAGGCCACTTGCTTATTTTCTGTAAGAACCGTCATTTTCTGAAGATGAAAAACAGGAGATGTGTCAAGAGACCATCAGGGAACTGGTTTATGTAGTTGTGCCTGGTAGTAAACAGGAGGCATGTGGAAGCATGTGTGCATAATGCCTGTTGTACAGGACTGTCTTTGTGTGGGATTTCAAAATAGTTCAGAGACTTAATTGTGGTAAAAACAAGTAATCTCCAGTGCATGGTGTGGAGGAGCTGGGAGAAAGTGCAATCTGCTCTTTGAGACAGCATCCGTAGCAAAGGCTGGGGAAGGAGAGTTGCAGTTATTCCACCAGTTAAAACACCTGCATTTTGTCTATTCAACGATAAGAAACTTAGGGTTTATATATGGACTTTGTAGACTCAGCCAAAAAAAGCATTTGTTAGGTAGCCCAGTAACGGAGTCTGGTACAAAGAGATCGTAGCGTCTGCAAAGAAGCTCAGATAAGCAACAGCTGATTCCAAAAGCACTGCCAGAGATATAGCCCTTAATCCTATTATGGCAGGCAGTGGCCTCTCCAGGTCTCTTAAAGTTTGCTGCTGTTTTGTATTTTAAACAGGCAGGATTTTCAGTTTGCTGCATGGGAAGACACTCTTTTTTTTTAAAGAGAGATGAGGAAAGTGGTGTGTATGTGTGGACACTTCTGCATTGTAAGAACTGTTGTGGTCACAGCAGGGTTAAGGAGAAAGAGGAAGGTTCCTTTGTGTGCCAATAGGTGGGGATTGGAGCTCAGTTTTCAAATTACTAAGGAGAGAAAGCAATACCCTGATAAAGAGTCCAATATGGTGGGAGAGTCCAAGAACAAGAGCTGCTGGCTTGGCTCAGCCTGGCGGAGTGGTTCCTGCAGAGGAATGTGTGCAGGGATAGAAAACATAGCTCGCCGCTGCTCCCAGTGTGATGCCGAGGGCCAGGGAACTGTCCAGAGCGCTGTCCTGGCCAGAGGGGATGAGGCACTGATTCCAGAAGGGCTGCTTGCCACTTTGCCTCAATCCCTCTTAGCATGGCCCCAGCCCTGCAGGGAAGCCCTTAGCTTTGCGAGTCAGCAGCTGGCAGCATCAGGTAATCCTGGGGATTCAGGAATGTGCCCAGGCCCTCTGGTCCCACAGCTGACTTTTCTGACCATGTGGGTGCATATGCTTCTCTGCCTTTGAGGTTTACAACATAAGATCCTGAACTGTAGCTCTAAGCACAAGTTCTCCTCTCCAGTCAGATCCAGTCCTGTGGATGTTTTGGTGTGAGAGTCCCCAGAGTGTCTGGAGCTGCAGTGTGGATTTCTAGTGGCAGTTTAGGATTGGGATGTAGCTTTTAAGCATTTTGTTGCTCACCAAACAAACTAGGGCATTTCTTCATTATGGAGATGTCCATTCATTGTTTATCTTCCTACTTCAAGGCTTAACAGAGCAAACACTGAAAATGTATCAGCTGGTCCTCCTGCTGCCTACCTCCCCACCCTCATTTCCTCCAGCTATTTGCTTTATTTGCTCAGGATTTGTTTTCCCTCTGATTTTACAAGTTTGCCTTGCACAGCAAAAAACCTGCTATTTTGTTCTCTCTGGTATTTGGCAGGAAAACAAAAAGAACACAAAGAAGAAAAGGATAATAATTGTTTTTTTCCCGATGATTTAACACACAGGAGTTCCTTTTAGTGGTACTGTTGCTGCTGTGTTAAAGCATCTTCTTTTCTTAGGCATGCCAAGAGCTACAGTGGAGAGAAGAAAACAGGGTGTCTTTTAACTGTGCTTTGCTGGGCTGGCAGTGGGCTCTGAGCTGAGACCTGCCCATCCGCCTAGTGCTTGTTTCAAGGCTCCCTCACATGTTATTTTGATCCAGGTGATGGAATTGGACAGAGCAGCTTTTGTGCAGGGATTTCCAAAGCTCATCTCTGTGCTGTTCTACTCCAGTGAAAGTTGAAACAGGTGTGCTGGAACCACTGTGCTCATTGCATTTTTTTTAAATTTTCTTTTTTTGTGGTTCATGTTCCCATGCATTATTCTGCTTTATGATGCTCCTTATTTCAGGTTGGGGTAACCTTCATCTCCTCGGGACATGCAAAATGGTTGGTAAAAGATCCCCAGCAACTTCTTCCAATTAAGTGGGGAAAGACTGGTTTGACAGTGGGGTTGGTTCAGGAGGTTCAGGAGTGTATCTGAGTAGTTTGATCCTTTAATTTGGGTTGCATACTTCCTAGTTTCATGAGACTGTCCTCTTTCATGATATTTTTGGTTTTTTCTTCCCCCACCAGATGAAAGCAGGTGATGCACAGGGAACACTGAATGAGAAGGCAACGCAGCAAGACCAGCGAGATCAAATCTCCTAAAGGACTCTTCTGAGGGCTAGAAGGATGAAACTTGGGGGTACAGGCTGTTCTTTCACCTCTCTCTCTCTAATATTATCAGTCGTTCCCTAGCCTCTCCTGCTTGCACAAATAAAAGGAGTCCCTCACCTTCCTCTTACTGCCCAGCGGGTGAAAAAGGCTTGGTCACAGAACGAAAGAAGAAGCAGGAAGAGGAAAATAAACAGCTGAGTCATTGCAGAAAACAAAAAACAACCCAACCAAAAACTACAGGAAAGGGGAGGACTAGAAGAGGCTGGCCCTGAAGCTTTGAGAGAAACCACAAATGCAGCAGTGGACCTTTACAAAGGCATCTCTCCATCTCCCAAGGGAGGCCTACAAGGACTCCCACAGAGGATGTGGAGGGTACCAGGCAGCACTTGCCCAGGGACAGTGGCAGCATTCAGTGGGTTCCAGCTGCTGAGAAATATGTGGAAATTACATGCTGTAATTCAGCTAAATAAACCAGGCAGAAAAATGTCTGAGTCAGAAAAAGTGGGCCATTAAGTTCAAATGCGTTATTAATTGGAAAACTGCTTAACACAGCTGGAGATCCTCTGGGTATGGGTAAACAAAAATATGATGGTGAGAGAACCAATTAAAACACTAATTAGTCATTTAAGGAAGTTCTCCAGGTCCATTAATGATAACTCTTGATTGTAAGCTATGGAAAAGAAAACTTATCTATATTGCTGCTGCTGCCTTGAACATTAGTCCTGTGTGTGTTTGTGTGTCTTGCCTTTTTGTGTCTATACAAAAATCATTAACTCAAGAAACTGCACACTTACCAGTGGCAAGTGCAAGTTAATGAAAAATTAGAGGCTTGGTCTTCCAACACCCCCATGGGTAGTTCAACAAATAATTATATACTGGGATATCATTTATGCAGGCCCATTTTTTGAAAGGAAGGACCACCAGTTCTTCCCTCTCATTCCCACAGCAGCAGAAACAAAGCAGCAGCACTGGAGCTGAAACCGTTTGCAAGCGTTTGCATTAAGTGTTAATAACCAACTCATTATCATACCAATAACTCTAATGAAAAACACAAGGTCGTGTTTCCAGAAGATTGTGTTTTGCAGAGATGGAAAGAGGTTTCATGCGGTCCATTGCCCTGGCTTACAGAATACAGTTTCTAGACTGAGGAATTCTGCAATTACTGAAGTGAATGTTTACTTGATCTCGGCCTCTGCAGCTCTGCCTTCACCAATAAAAGCAACCTTGGAATTAGTAGGGTGAGGAAAAATGCAGATGTGCTTGCAAATAAGAATACCAATCCCTCGATTTCTGTGTGGAGCTGTTTTCCTATTCAAGCACCTCCAGAAGAAACCATTCCCATGTTGGTATCTTATTTGAATGAGTGTGTGCAAAGGGTCACTTCTTCTGCTCAGAGGCAATAGAACATTTACAACAAACAGCAAAATTATCAGGATACCAGGAGCCCTCTTTTACTTTGGCGACACTTTTCTCAGACCATCATGTTGGCCTTCTGTGTCTTCCCAAATCTCTAATTCTCAAGTTTTCTTTGAAATACTAACTTTTACATTCCTGAGACAAATACAGTTTAGGTTGGCATGCAAGTTGCTCAGCAGATTTGCATTAGCTCTGATTTTCATTTAGTTCATTAGTGCATGAGCTAAACTGCACATGGACTTTTGCATTCACCCCTTTAGTTTGCAAACTCCAGGGCAGGCAAGCAGGGCCTTGCTTTAAATAAAATAGTTATATTGTCTGGGGTCCTACTGCAAGGAACTGAAAGGAATGCTCTGTTTATCATACGATTGAGGCTTATTTCCCTCTTTCCATGACTGGGTGCTTGGACTTCTACATCCTTCTGATGATTGGCCCCAGCTAAAACTGCACCACAAGTGCTTCAGTAGAGAAATTGTCCACTCAAAACATGAAGTCTAGAGATGTCCAGTCTTCTCATGCTGCCTAGTATCTTGAATTTTGTACAAAGTTCTGTGGAGTTCACCAAGATGAGAATTTTACCCTGGATCTCACAGCCTTTTTGAGAGATTTTTGAATATGTCTTTGCATTAACACATTTGAAAACTGCTAAAGATGAAAAGTTTTGTAACTTTTGAAGCAGAGCTACAAAGATGTATTATGCATTTTTTTAACTGATAATTGGGCAAAAAGATTGAATCCTTAGACTTTCCTCCTATCTGAAATTTTATGTTGAAACCAAGTGGGATAAATCATCTCTCAAGAAGCATCTGTCTGTCACTGGTGACTAAGACTGAGCGCTTGATTTAGAGCAGATGCCCAGCTTTTAAATAGATGGCTCAAAATAGGTGAGGCAAATCCCACCCATAGGGAAGGCTTGTGATCAGTTGAAGCTTGTGCAAGACCATGGAAATGTGTATTACATTTTCCATTGTTGAGATTTAAAAAAAATACTGGGAAAATCAAATACCCAATAACTATATAAATGATAATAGCCTAGAACAACCTTGCAAACCACTGGCTCATTGAACAAAACATCATCTTACAGCTCCTGTGTAGTGGAGACTCCTCTATTTGCTTTCCTTTCAAGATACAGCTGCAATAACAAGGCATATGTGATTTTAATGTGAAACCATAATCTGTCAGCCCTGAGAATCAGGGAGCAGGCCCATATAAGATGACTAGCTCACCCTAACAATGATAAACATGTCAAGATACAGAAATCACTTCTTCCCTTACAAATGAGAGAAAGATGTCATGTAATTGGAGATGTCATGCTATGCTGGGATGAACAACATTCCCACAATTAATCATACCAAATACATTATGTAGTAGTTGCTGCCTGAAGACAAAGGAGGAATAAATACTCATGTAAACATGCCAAATATGAACTCCCCACAGATGTTTGATTGCTGCTCCATATTTAGGATGAAGCACAGCCATACGTGGAAGATTTGCTCTGCATCCAAGCAGAAGGAGAGCTCGGAAAAGGGCTTATGATGCTGCTTGAAACATGGCTGGTGTCTTTCTAGCGCCCCTGCGGGACTGATTGTTAGGAGCTCCACCATGGACACCAAAGGAAAATTTGCCATTTTCTTGAATTAGGCCTGCTTTGGGGTCCTGGTTGAATGAGAAATTTCTAAGCAGCAGCTTAGAAACTGAAGCCAGTTCAAAAGTTCCTAACAACACTTCCAAACAAGAACTTTGGGAATACAGTGCAAAAGCCACCATGCATATTTGCTGGAATAAAAAACCAAATTAGCTTCAAACTGGTTTGTGATTCCTCTCTGACTTGTATGTTTACTTTTCATTAATATTGATTCTTTTTGACCTTCCAGTGCCTCTTCTTCATTGTACTTGCTCCACAGTGAGTAGCTTACTGGCAATGATATTAATAGCAAAAGAAAATGTTAACGATAGAGAGGACTTGCATGGAGGATTTTCACCTTTTGAATAAAGATTTTTATTTAATCAGAAAACCTCATTTGGAGACTTCAGATGATATACTGTGTGTGACCCTGTATGTAGTGAAGCAGACTTGCGTTGCATAAATTCTGATATCATAACAACTGCTTGACAAGCAGTGAAGAGACATATGATATATCCTGAAAACAGCTCAGACATGAGATCAATACATAAGATTAGGAAGCCATAACCTCTAGGTGACCCATATGGAAAAAAGTGCAAGGCTAAATTCAGTGAATAAAATGCTGGCTTAGATCTAGCTGAAATGAAGAGGTATTGCACTGAATTAATGTTTGCCCTGGCTGTTTTTTACTGCTTCTCTTTGATTTCCTGGTCAGCAGCAAAGTTTCCCTTCCTATGACCAGCAGAGATTTGGGAGTATGGTTGAGGAGGGCTTCTGAAGAGACTCCTCTCTCGGCATCTGCCAGGGATTCTGTGGCTGTGTTGTCCCTTCCAGTCTCTGGCCCGGGTTTCCTTCAGCTGTGTCCCCCTGTCCTTGTGAGAGGACAGCTAGGCATGGCAAAGGCTGCTCCCTCTGTTTCTGAAGCGTGTATTCTATGATGGGATGCTCCCCTAGGTGCCATGAGATCCTCAAGGTCAGCATCCTGCACACACATACCCAGAGTTACACAGAACAGACTTGGTGTTCTTTTGCTGATTGATTTCTGCCCCTCATACTGGCCTGCTCAGTAATTGAAAGTCTCCTAGAAGGAAAAATTGCTTTTTGTTCCATCTTTTCCATGGGGAACTCTTGCAGAATTAGGAGTGTGGAATAGCTTACTCTGAAATAGCTGTGCCAGAAGTCCTTTGGCCTTTCTTCCAGGGTGAGATTTGGCTTTTTTTCCCTTTGTTTTTGTTTTAATACTATGGAAAAAAAATGTTCTTTCCATAAGAAGCAGCTAAACACAGAAATCTTTTACAGTCCCCCCATGCAACTGTAATAAAATTTGCATGAGAGAAGAAATTGTGCTTGTTTATTTGGTGCCCTTTATACCCCCTATGGCCTAGAGCTAGCACATCTGACAGCAATGATGAGCTATGGATATGGGAATGACAGCGCTGTGAAATCTTCCCCAAAACAACAGCATTTGTGGTCTGATTCATAACTGCAAATGCACTGGTGTGGTATCCATTGGATAGAAACTGACTCCAGGCTTTAAAAACAGGTTTAAGTTTAGAGTTATGTTGAACGTGGGAGTCCATATTAGGTGTGATTCTTTGAGCAGGATCAGGCCAGCAGACAAAGTGTGATGGATGCCCCACTTCCGCAGAAGAATCCTCACCCTCGACTGCCACAGCAGCTACTGTGAGCTCCGGGCATTTCAAAATTGTATCACTAAAGATGTGGATAGAGGGCTGAGATTTTCCAGAGCCTTTAAGAAGTGCTGTACGAGGCACTTAGATTCCTGTGTTATTAAGATGCTTTTGAAGCTTTTACCCAGGAGAGACTAATTTTAGGCACCCACTTTTGAGAATCTTAGCCAGAAGGGAAACAAACTGCTGATAAAAGTTAGACACGGTCTGTGTTTTGGAAACCTACCCACAGTTATTTACACATCTGTGTATTATCTTGTACTGGTCACTGGTTTTTTGTATACGTATGTGTGGTTGGTTTGTGTTTTCTTGTTTTGTTTTGTTGGTTTTTTTTACAGTTCACCTACCACAAACCTCAACTCAAATACACCCCAAATAACCAGGCAGTCCCCAGCATGTTGGGACCCCATCCAGGGGGAATGTTTTGTAGAGGAGGAGCACATACAGTTTAAGCAGCAGTCTCTTGATGCACAGATGCACAATAGGCTGCCAAAGGTTACCTGTCTCTGTTCTCATCTCATGGCAAGCTCTCAGCTGCTCCCTGAGCATTGAAGGTGATGTGGTGAGTGCTCAGTGTCAGAGGCACCGAAAGCAGCGAAGAAATCTGCTGTTGCAGAGAAACTTGACTTTGACCCTTCCCCATAACTAAGCTACATTTTTTCCCCTTCCTTTACATTCTTTCAAGAATTGTGAGGCCCCAGAGACTTAAGGGAAAATTAATACAGCTCAGGTCATTTTACCAGTCTGTGCAGCCATTCAGTCAGTAATAAACACTCTAGCAGGGCAATGATTACTGGAATTGTAGGGGGCATTCTAGCCAGCAAGCCACATGAAAATGATAGACAGTTGCTGAAATCAAGAGAACTACAAAGGAAAAGAAGAAAAGCATAAGTAAGTGAATCAGTAGGCTGGACTCGGAGACGTGACATACCAAGTGCTGTGTCTCCTATAAATTTGGTGAGTTGATGATTTACCATAGCAGGGCTTTTCAGTAAAGAAAATGAAAACTTCAGGAGGGCTCTTCAGTTCCAAGAAACAGCACCAAGAGAAACATACCCTTTATGTCACAACAGCTGACTTGGTATTAAAAGCATTGATACCAGTGAATGAGCCTGGAAGAGGCTTCAGATTCTTTCATTCCTATTAGGGTTTAAGAGCACCAGTGCCAGATCCTGCAGTTCTTACTTGTGCAAAGCTCCCATTGATGTGTTCTTAATCTGGAAAAAGTCAACATGGATATTTATGGAGCTGTAGTGCCTAGGGGCTCTAATAAAAACTGTGCTAGACATTGTACCTATATTTAGTAGCAGCCAGTTCATGTCTCACAGAATTTGTGGTCTGCATAGACAAGACTGCTAAAGCAGATATGGGTTAGGAATTGCTGTTACTCCTGTTTTACAGATAGGAAGTGAGGGTTGGATATTGCAGGGGGATTTTCAAAGCCACATAGTGATGTTGGGTATTTATTTTCCATGCATTTTAAAGGGACTTGGACATACAGATGCCTTGATGGTGTTGAAAGGCTCAGCCAAACACAGGCATGCCAGTTTTGGTGGGATGACAGGAAGTCTGTGATGGATGTGTAATTAGTTTAGATGTAGACATTCCAGTCCAGTTGGCTACACCAAAAACATCAGTTTTTGGAAAGAGTTTGCCTCAAGTTTGGGCTGTAGAATTCTGACCTATGGACAATGGCTGCTGCCAGTGCATGGGTATAAAACTAAAAGGGTAGAAACCAAAGCTAGAGGGAAAGGCGAACCCTCAGATCCTCAACTGCTCTGAAACATCTTTTGTCTTTGGTTCAGGTGGATACCCCTTCTTGCCTTTCCAAAAGCCATGTAAACCCAACCAAGACTTGGATGTGTCACATCTGGATACCTGAGCCCAGGCTGTTGAGCTGTAGAGAACAATTTAAGGGAAATTTGGCTGCTATTCCTGGAGCATCTCAGTCCATAGAAACCTCATCTGTCACAGGGACTTCCAGGCCCATGACAACCATCATGTCTTGGAAAGAGACCAACAAGGCTGAGAAAAGAGCCCGGAAAATTGGAAAGGGTTCAGAAAAAAACTCACCAAGGGATCTAAAGCCTGTGAAATCTGCCTTGCGCTGGGAGTCATCAGAAGCTCCATGTGTTTTACTCAAGGGAAGACTGCAAAATGATTTGGTAGAAACGTCTGTGAAGGCAGTGACTTTTGAAAAGAAGCAAGATGATTTACTCTTTATTTATCTGACCCCTCCCTGTATGACTCTGTGACTGAAAAATGCCTTTAGACAGATTTGGTCACAAAATCTTATTTTTTTTGTGAAAGATTAATTTCACCACGAGAACAGCAGATTGTCCATCATTGAAAGACTTGACAGAAAATCTAAAGCTTTTCTCCAAGCCGTGGCCTTAGCCAGGCATGATGGTCACTGCACTTTTTAAACTCACAAGTTGAGTGGAAGTTTGCTTATCTGTGAATATTGTATTTTTTAAAAATCTGATAAAAATAACAGCAGAATAATAGTAATAGTAAAAGTCTGAGTTAGGGGAAAAAAGGGGATTAGGTGCACAAGTGAAAATAATGAATTACACTACTTTGTGAATACAGAATCACAGAATTTTTACTCTGCCTTTTGACTGTGCATTTTGCTGCTCCAAAAATGCCCACTGTCTTTAGTGGAAAAGCCTTAGATCCTAGACAAAAAGGAAAGACTTGTTCTTTTAATGCCTTTTCCCCCCTCTCTTCCAATGGATCATCTGGATGATAGAAGAAGGGCAGAGTTTTACTGCAAGGGGAGAGGGAAAGAAAACCCAGCATTCCTCAAATACCCATCCAGCACCCCATGAATACAGAGGGAAAAGCAAGAATGCCATGTGCTGTCAGTTGCTGGGTTCCCCTCCACTTGCCTCCTCCCCACCTGTTCCCAGCCCCTCTGGAAGTGTGAGATGGGATTTTAGGGAGCGGTGTCCTTGGGGGTGAGGCAGCGAGGCTGTCACAGCCAGGATAAAATGTCCAGGTGCATGGAGCAGGGACAAAAACAGAAAAAAAAAAAGAAGAAAAAAAAGAAAAGGCTCGTGTGTGCATGAACACGAATCAATAAAAAGTATAATGCATCATTCTTTAATTAAATCCCACCCTGAACTGGCTGGGCAGCCCCGACCTCTGCCCCTCCAGTTTGCTGACTGGCACAGCTGTTAGTAAATCACCTGCTGGGGCGGCTCTCCAGGGCTTTAAAGGTCATCTGTCAGCCACTGCTGGGGAGAGATAAAGAAGAAAAACAGAACCAAAAAAGCCTGGAAAAAAAAAATGCACTTTATGAATGCAAAGCCATTTGAGCGCTCCAGCCTTTCCACTGTTTATGTTGCTGGCACCTGGGGGTGGGGGCCATTTTAGTCATCCAATTTCCCTGACTCTTTTGTATGCATTTTTCCAGGCTTTCAGCTACTTTTATAATCCTTTTGTTTTAAGCTTTTCTTTCCTGCAGGGAATACAAATAGCTTGAGCCTGGCTTTAGTCCTGGGGGACTGGATCCCTGTCAGTGACACCATGGTCTCTGCTGGCCTCGTTGTCCCCTGTGGGCATCTCCCCTTCTCACACAGAGCATTCAGCCCTCATACCTCTCACTCCCTGCCCCAGGTCATGCCGGGAGCAGCCCCAAGAAGCTGTGCAATCTCAGCCTGCTCTTGCATTTCCAGCAGCCTGTGGCTCCAGGTTCTCCAAAGCAGTCACTTGCCTGCTGAAGGCCAAAGACATGATTTCACTCAAACTGGAGAGTAGGTTGGGTGGAGGGGGGAGCACACAGAGCGGCTTCGTCCCAGAACATGAAAGAGCACGATTGTCATAGGTGATTCTTTGCCACAAACCACTCCTTCAGCTATTTACACTTGAAGGGATAAGCTGGCTTTATGCTTACTCAACACTTTCACCGTCACATTAATTTTCAGCCTCACGCAAAATGTTACCAGTGAAAATGATGTTATTTTTGCAAAATGGGTACATGGGCAAGGCCCAAATAATTCGGGAGCTTTTCCCCACCTGATAATTACTGACATATTTTCAATAACTTACCATTTTAATTCAGCACTGAACATGCCTCAACCTCCTCAGACATTGATCCAAGTCAGGCAGAATGTGCAGGTTCTGCTGCAGTTGCCATTTTCCTTCTTTGGGTTCATTCATACACTAAACTCAGAGGGAAGCTTAGGGATCTGAGAACCCACTCAAAGTAGTGCCATTCACAAAAGGGATCACAGTCACTGGGCACCTCCATCGTGCCTGTCTCTATTTGTGTCCAAACTTGGATTTGCTGTGGAATGAAAACTACTGTCTGCCATGTAATATATGGGTTTGAAGGCCACTGGAAAAATGTTACTCCAGTTCAGAGCTTCAGTAAGGTTAGCGAAACTAGGGGCTTTTTTTAAGCTACCAACTGCTTATTCAGACATGTGGGAAGAGAGATCAAGCCAAATTCATCTGTGGTGTAAGTCCACGACTCCAGTAGGTTCATGCCTGCACTGAATTTTGCCTGCTTTGAGCACAGACCCATCAAGTACACACCCTCTCAGTGGTCTGTGTCTGCAGAAATTTTCACTCTTTTCCCTGATGCCCTTCCATGGGAAGGAATGACTACAGCCTGTCAGCTGCAGCCCTTTGGACAAGTTCTGGGTTGAAGTTTATTGCCAGCTTTCCTAATGCAATAGCCTTCCTTATCTGGAGGACTGGCTTAACCGGACTGTGGTGTGGGGAATAGCATGATGACACAGGGACATACGTGGTTCTGAGGATGGAGGCTCTGTTGCTCTCTTAGTGCACTCTGCCTGTCTCCAGCCAAAGCAGCAGCTCCCTGGGAGTTGGCCAGTGGAGCTGGTGGAGTCCAAGAGTGATGACACTCATGGTGTAGCCAAATGAAGAGTTTGGCACAGCATTGATGTGTAACAGGAGCTGTCCCTCGCTCTTCTTGGCCTCCTGACCTGCTATCAAACAAATGGAAACTTGTACTTACAATACTAACCATTAGAAATAGAAAGGAGGGAAAAATCAGTAGCTGGCAGGATCATTTGTTTAGATTGGAAGAAACAGCTGTTTAGTGTTTCAGGAAGGGGAAAATTCTCAGCAAAGAAAACAAAGGGAATGAGGACACTGACTCAGGCAATTGTTCCGCTACAGGAACAGTGCACAAGTGGTCTCCCTTTCCCCTCAGTTAATGAGATAAACCCCAGCCCCTCCACCACAAACATTGGCTGCATGAAGGGCCTTGGTGACCAGAATGGATCTACTGTGCAAGAGGAGGACTGGGGTAATTTGGATCAAAACTCAGAACCTTCTGGTTAAATGTCCCAAGTCACCAAGCTTCAGGAGCAGAGGGACTTCATGTTACACTGCAGGATGATGGCAGAGGGACACTGTGGGCACAGAGGGACCAACACTCTGCCCTTGCGTGCTGTCACAGCACCCGTGGTGCCAGAGATGGCTGAACCATGAGCTGGGCTGGCCTGCAGCAAATCTCTGCTTGCTTGACAAAGCAGAGGCCAGGAGATGTGGCCAGAGCCCATTCCTGCCTCTTCTGCTGCTCAAGGACTCTGGATGTCTTTGCAGCAAGCGAAACTCATGTGCTTATCCTGCTGTAAGCCATTCCATCTCTCAGGGCCTGCTTTATGGAGCATTTCTTTAATCTTTTGGTAGAGAAAACACCCTTTTTGGTGAGGGTCATTTATAAGCTGGGAGCTGGCCAGAGGTTGCTACATTTGAAGCACCAGGGAAGGTCTTCTCTGTAAAATAAAGTAGGTGTAAAATGCTACTGGGCTGTTTGGCTGTGTGTAGGCTCTGCTAACAAGAAATGTGATAACCCGAGGTACACGGCAGTAAAGAAGAAAAGCTGCATTTTAGCTATGCATAGTAATACTTGACAGGTATTTTTGAAATGTGAATTTTCTTTCCCCTCTAAGGCTGAGGTGAGTCTCAGGCAAACGCTTCAAGGCATTGTTCTTGAAAATTATGATTCTTTGGTTAAACAAAGAACAACCTTTGCCTTTCTGATTAGCCAGACAAGATACAGCAGTTACATTAATCACAGAATTCAAAAATCCCCTTCCCGTCACTGCTTATGTTGGGTCAGTCCCCTGCATGCAGTTCCACCGAGCCCAGGGGGAGATCAAACAACATAATGAAGATGAGTTAAAATTCTGTTCACAAACCCACATGTGCCAAATCCAAGCCCTGAGATGGACGGGTGTTCAGCCAGGAATCTAAGCAGAGACATTTTACTTTTAGGGAGTCATTTGGGAGCCACTATAAACCATAATGAGGGCTAAACACAAGGTAGTAAGTGTTTTGGCAAAACAGCTCTGTGCAGGGAGTATGCTCTTTGCTGTTTCACTCTCTCCTGTCTGACAGGCACTGTTTGCTGGATGACAGGGAGCTGGAGGGAGCACATGCACATCCCCAGCATGGTAACACGAATCCAGTCCAGAGCCTGGGGTCCTCTGGAGGTTAGAAAAGCATGTGGGAAAAGGGATAATGACCATTAGTTAATTAGACTTTTTTTCTCTCTTTTGGTGTCTAATATTTCCAGCTACCTTGTAGTGTCTCTTGACTAAGAGCAGAGGTTGCATTAACTGAGAAAAGAGCTTGCTCTTCAGGCCGGTTGAGAGAGACACAAAGCTTTTCCTCCCACAGTACCATCTGGTTCTGCTGGCTGAGCTCTGCTGCAGCTAGAAATGATGTCTGAAAAAGATCTACCCTGGACCCTTCAACATGCTTTTCCTTGGCCATTACAATGATTCCAGCATGTGCTCCTTCAGAATACTAAGTAATGCAGTTTTGATGTTTGGGATTCTTTACCCAGTGGCATTTTACTCCCTAAACCATGGTTTTTATTTTTAGACACATTGTTCAGATCATTCAAAAGAGTGCTGAATGAACTCTGCTGTTTAGGGCTGCATGAGACAGCACATCCTAAATGTATTGTCAGTGCAGACCCTTCAGGGCTTAGGTTGGAAACAGTGAGAAAACTGCTTGAGCTACTGAGAAAAGAGGCACCAAAAGAACCCTACTCATTCTCCATAGCTACTGAGCTGGGAATTTAGCTGTCCTGGTCCTACAGAGATTGGAGGGACTTCCAGCACAGGTTCCTCTGGTGATACCACAGCAAGGCAGTTGGATGGAAAACATGCAGGGCTGCTGGACAGACCCACTTCTGAAATGGGCAGCTGTGTCTGCAGAGCCTTTTCTCAGTTTTTATTCTCCAGAGCGGAAGACGGTGTACCAGATGAGGCAACAGATTTGTGATCTGTCACCCCTATCATCTGTTCTGGGGGCACAGTTACCTTTTCTCAGGAATGAAAGCCCACAGCTGATGGAAGTTGAACTTTTATCTCCCTCACTGCTGCGGCCTTATCATACACAGGACTTCAATCCCATACATCACTTAAGAAATATCATCATTAACGATCTGGGTACACATCACTTAAGAAATATCATCATTAAAGACCTGAGTACACGTTTTGAGATAAGACTGGTTCGTGATATTATTACTGACTGTGTAATTTTTGAAATTAGAAAATAATCCCCTCGGGCTTTATTGTAATGACTTCTGAGCATCTTGCATCATCACAGGCAGACAGCAGACTTCAGGATGCCATGCACTATTAGAAGGAATGTGGAAAATCTTGTTTTGGTTGGTGTCAATGTCTCTGGTAAGGGAGGACACCATGCATCTTTCACAGTGAAATTTGATCAGGTAGAAAACCATGTGATTTTTTGGAAAAAAAAAGTAGCTCATTTTTACTTGCTCTCCTGCACTCCTGTCTTTTGATGCACTGGTAAACTGCACTCCTGACAGCTAACCCTGCTGATCCGGTGGCCTTGGGAGACCTTGACTGCCTGGGCTGTGCCTCTGTTCTGAGTCAAAAGGCAGCGTGGGACCACTACAGACCTCGCTGCACAGTGCTGACAACTTCATGGGCCATGTCCATTCATGGCATTGTCACTATTTCCCTGATGCCAGAGGAGGAGCTGTAGGAGTGGCCTTACTGAGTGTTCTCTGCTCAGCAGCTGCACTCCCATGTAGCAGAAATTAATAGGGTGAACACCAGTGCACCAATGTTAGTACAAATGGAGATGAAAACACATACATGGGCTTCCCTGGGAATGCTTTCTGTAATTTTGGCTTGTGTTAGAGCTACTGCCAGGGGGAACACTTGGTATCACATGTGTTTTTACATGGGGGAACAACCAGGACCCTGGGACTGCTGACCAGTCAGCCTCACCTTAGTGCCCGGTAAGAGCATGGGACAGATCCTCCTAGAAGTCTTGTTGAATCATATGGAAGACAAGGAGGAGATTAGTGAGAGTGAACACGACTTCAGCAAGTTCAGTCATGCCTGACTAATCTACTTACCTTCTACAGCAGTGACAACTGAGATCATCTCCCTGGACTTCTTTAAGGCTTTTGATAGGCTTCCCCTTGACGTTCTTAGCTCAGAATTGGAGAGGTATGGATGGAAAACTAGATGGACAAGGAATTGTCTGGATGGTTGCATCCAAAGAGTTTCATTTTACAGATCAATGTCAAAATGGAAACCAGTAATGAGTGATGTGCCTCAATGGTCTCTACTGGAAAAAATACTATTTAATATCTTCATCAGTGCCCCAGCCAGTGGGATGGAGTGCCCCCTCAGCAGATTTGCAGGTGACAGCAAGCTGAGCTGTGCATGGATGGCCTTGAGGGAAGGGATGGCATCCCGAGGGACCTGGACAGGCCTGAGAAGTGGGCCCATGAGAACCACATGAAGTTCAACAAGGCCACGTGCAAATGTATTAATATGCAGTTTGTTCACTGTGCGAAACCATCTTTGCTCAGAAGAAGGGTCAGGAAGTGTCACCAGGTGGTCACATCAGTGCTAATTCTGTGTACCTTTGCCCCTGGGCAATCAGAAAGATTTTGCTGGATGGCAACTCCTGTCTTAGCTGTGGGTGTGGAGATTTTCTTAAGTATGGCTAATCTATGTTACTCTAATTTTTTTACCATTAATCTCTTCATGTGGCGTGAAAATGGATGTCTCCCACCAGCCTCTTTCTTCCTTGCTGCAATTTACTCAGGCCACACCCTCATCTCTCCGTTTTGGCAACAGGGATTGTCGAGGTCACAGGTTCTGCCACACTGTGGTGTCCACAGAGCCAGCTGTAATGTGGATGCATGGCCAGCACATGAAGGTTCAGGCTCTGGCCTCACTCAAGTCTTGCTGGGGAAACCCTAGCTTGTGTTTAAAAAATGCACACACACATACATACACAACGCTCTGGCACACATTCTGTTTTTCTGGAGGGACCACTGTGTGCCTCTTTATCTTTTCCTCCCACCCACTCATCCCTTCTGACACTCTCCATAGCTGTGACCACTTGTATTCTATTTAGCTGGATTTTCCAGGCACTTCAGAGTAGTAGGTGTTGCTGTATATATAGTGTCTAAACACTTCTATTGAGGCTGAATAGTAGGTAAAACACTGTTGCATTACTTGGTTCACCAAGTGACCAGGATATCCCTCACACAAATATCTGCAGTGTTACAGAAGGAAGTTGTGTTGCCACAGCAGTCCCTGAGCTCTTCTGCTGAAAGCTGCATTGCTCCTCTTATGACCCTCTGTGCAAAGGGGTCTCAAGGCAGATTTATTTTCTTTTACCTGTATCTGATGAAATGATGCTAACCCTCATTTGGTGTCCAGTTGCCCATTTAGCTCTAGCTGGCCAGAGTCAGGGAGGTTTAAGGAAGGAGCACTACAGAAGCTCATGACCCTGACTGATAGTCAGGAGCAACTGAGTGCTCTCTGGCAATGATTATTTACTGTTTTTCCCATGTTACATTCTGTATTTGGTCAGAGTTCAGTAACTCTGTAGTAATCAGACAAGATGGAACAGCGGCTTGTCAGCTGATTTAATTAAAACCACATTGCTGCTTTTTTTTTTTTTATTGCCTCTCACACATCATTAATATTCTGTCTAAGACGCGCCTGCAATCTAAAGATTGGAATCAGTCTCATTGTGCTCTTTCCAAGCTTGAATTCCCAGACACACAAACCTGGGAAAGAGTTTTAAAGGGACAGGTAATAGTTAGAAACTAATTTGATTACACTGAAATGGACCACTCATTTGTCCAAATAAATGCTTATTAAGGGACCAGTCTTTCAGGTTGCTTTTAAATGCAGTGCAGGCTTGGCTTTCATGGATATGAGTGGGAATAGAATATATTTAGGATTTCCCAGGAATCAGGTCTTTGCTCCGCAGTCTTCTGCTCATTCAGATTGTTGCATATGCAAATATATTAAAAAGACTCGAGTAAGTAACACTGCACCCTTTTTAGCTCGGTTAGTTATTTAGGTCTTCAGTAACAGTGTTGTATTGTCCCTTTCCTGAAGTGCCAGGTAAGATCCATTTCAGGGTGACAGTGTTAAGGAAACTCCCCAGTCAGGCCATTCCCGGGACTCTCTGGCAGTGGCACTTCCAAGGTCAAGGACTTTCTGGGACCGAAGGCCCTTTCCTGGCTCCAGTGACCGGCGGGTCCCCACCTGGCTCCCCACACACCCCATTTACCTCACACCAGGTTTGCCATGGCAGAGGTGGCAGAGTCCCAGATGTCCCATTCCATAAAGCTGTTTATTCCTGGGCAGGAACACACAAACAGCCCGAGCTGGTGCCTCCAAGGAGGGACCCCGGCAAAGGAACCCCTGGGATTTTATCCATCACTGTCTCCCTGTGAGACCAGTCTCACTCTTCCTCCTGAGTCTTCGGCTCCTGCCTGCATCTCCGTGTCCATCCACCTCGCTGGCACCACCCGTCTTCATCTCCTGCGGTGTCCAAAAAGGTCGGCAATTCCTGGCTGCTGCTGTGCCTCAGTGTCCAGTCACCTGGCTGGCATCACCCGCCTTTGTGCCCTTTGTCACCCCAAAGGTCGGCAGTTCACGGCCTCTTGTCCCTGGCTCCCATCCAGAGCTCAGCCTCTACTTCAGTCTGCATTTAAATCTGCATCTCAATCTGCATCTCAATCTGCATTTCCATCTGCAGTTTGCGAGCCCAGCTACCTGCACCAGATGTGTTCCTCAACAACAGTACATCAGCCAGCATATGCACTCGATTTACAGCCAGATTACAAGGCAAAAATTAAATCTAGCATTTAAAATTATATACAGCAGTTTATTTAAACAACGATTAACTTTCATCAACAGTGCGTGCATTTCTGTTTTCTTTAAGAAACCCTGCCACTCTCAA
Organism: Pomatostomus ruficeps; assembly: GCA_013400735.1. NCBI lineage: Eukaryota > Metazoa > Chordata > Aves > Passeriformes > Timaliidae > Pomatostomus > Pomatostomus ruficeps. Next base: position 284,937 of record VYZT01032111.1, on the reverse strand, counting down.
TCACAGCTGCAGCCCTCCTGCAGCACCCTTCTACTCGGTGGCTTGAACCCAGCTTTACAGATAGTTCACAGCCAATTACCATACAGGTTTCTTATGTTAAAATTAAGGCAACTGGAGTCAACAACCGCTGCTGAATGAAGGTAAAAGCTAGAGAACATTTTGCATAACAGTCATCAGCGTAGCTGATAGCTATTACAGCGCTCTGGTGCAGTGAGCCTACGAAGATCCTATCTCTCCTGCCTGTCTGTTCCAACATGCATCTCATCTCATTGGCAACCCTTTGCTTTAATTAGTTGAAGTCTTTGCTCCAGCCTTTCATATGTCAACCAGCCTGTGTACACTTCCATATTTTTAATCAGTAGCCTGTTGTCTTTACTTTGTCATTCGCACTAGCATATAAATCTGCCCTTCTTATGATCCTCACTGCTTGGTAGAAGTCAAAACATGCTGTTTAATTTTCCTGTTCACTGATTTCCATTTGTTTCATGTTCAAATACTGGCTCCTTTCCCCCTTTCGGGCATGCTGTGAGCATTAAACTTAGTGATTAAATGCCAAAAGAACAGTTCTTTTCCCCTTCCGTGCCCACAAATGGGTCATCCTAACCCTGGCTGGGATGCTTCCCTCGACAGCGTGCCCTGTGCCTATGTGCTCAGCCCGAATGGGACTGGGGGGATGGGACCGCCGTGGGCCGGCAGAGTTTAGCAAACGATGGCTAAAATAAAACAGGTGCAAAACTTATGTGCTATCCTAAGGTTGTGACTGGCTTCTTGCTGTTTCTTCTTTTTTTTTTTTTTTTTTTTTTTTTTTTTTTTTTTTTTTTTTTTTTTTTTTTTTTTTTTTTTTTTTTTTTAATTTTTTTCCTCATTAATCTACTACTGCAGAATATTTCATTTCACCCGCAACACAGCTGAAGACCCCAAGACTGAGAAATCCCGGATATGAGAGAAGGGGAGGGTCACATGTGGCAGTGCAATAGCTTTCACATTTTCTGGGTCGCTGGAGGAGACTCTGTGCTTGTCTGTAGATGTCTGACAGGTGGGGTGGCTGGTCCTGGCATCTGTGCCTGGGGCTGATCCCCCAGCTGAGCCTGCAGCGTGCTCAGGATCTCATCCAGCTTCTGGTCCATCTGCATGACCTGTTAAGGAATCAGAGAGCAGACGAGCTGTCAGATGGTTGCAAATGCTTCTGGCGAGAGGCATTCCGAGGCCAGAAGCAAGGAAGAAGCCTGGCAGAGGGCATGGGCATCTGAGAACCACCAGCTCCAGCTCCCTGAGTTTGATCCAGCCTGCTGCTCTAGACCAGATGACACTATAAAGTCACAGGGAAAAGGGCAGCGGAAGGACAGGACATTGCTGGCCCAAGGACTCGGCTCAACCATTTTGTCTCTCAGCCTTTTCCCCGGGTTGGTGAGGATGATGCATCCTGCAAATATCTGCCCTGAAACTCTCCTTCACTCTTTGGTTTATTGTGAATGTTTTTTCCCAGTACCTCTCCCAGCCTTCACCACCCTTGGCTGTAGGACATCATGCTTTCCATTACTGTCTTGGGAAATGAAACAGCCTCCCCTCCCTTCACACTGTAAATAGAAGCCTCTGTGATACATGTTACAGTCAGAGATCCTAACAGATATGGTGTTTATTCCCATGCATTTTTAGGAGGATAGCCTACTAAAAACCACATAATAACACCAACGACTTCATTAAAAAAAAAAAGAACAACTATGCTATAGGAAGCTTGACATGCTAATTCCTCCTCTCATTTCTTTGCTTTCTATCTGAAATTTCTCAGCTGTAGTCCCTAGGTAGAGGAGTCTTTCCTAATTGCTATTATTATTATCATTAAGCAGGGAAAGGCAAATCTGGATTTTTAAAGGGAAGCTGCACTCATGCTTCCTAGTATTTTTTTTTAAGTTCTGACTTTTTTTTTAGGAGCACACAGCAGGCATTTTCCCCTTGTGGTGGTAGGGCTTGCCTTCCCTGCAAATGGCTCCCACTTGCCTTGGCATCACCCAGTGGGACAGGCTGGGGGCTGGGAGCTGGGGGCTGCTTGACTTTGCTCCAAAGGCAGAACCATGGCCAGCATCATGTAGTCAGCTGGGATCACTTCTAATGATGCTTGAATACAGTGCAGCTTTGTGTTATAGATGAGCCCAAGAAAAATGAGCATTTTGAAGAACACTGAATGGTTCACTTTACAGTTATCTGCTATGAAACTATGAGCCTCTGCAAACTGTGATCTGTCCCAGTGGGTCTAATAAACTTTGATAGCAAACCTTTTAGAGTTATATCAGATCTAAACTGAGCTTTCATTAAAAAGGGAGGCAGAGGGAATGAGAGAAAGAAGGATTGCAGCCTTTTTCCGTGCAAAGATAAATTTGGAAATAGCCATTGGCAACATGGACTGAAAGCTTAGCAGGCTGAGATTGCTTAAAAACCAAGACAAGGAAAATCACCTTATCCGCTTTTGCCTCTTCTGTCTCTTCTCACTCCAAGTGTTGGCTCCCCTGGGGGCCCCTCAAACCTCAAGGTACCAGGAGCTTATTCAAGTTCTATCTTTTTGGCAACCACTATTCTCTCCTAAATGCAACCTGCTGGGGGAAGGAGGAGTGGAGAATCTGTCCTGCATCACGGAGGGAGAGACGTGCTGGTCTCTCTTCCATTCCTATATTTACGACTGCTAGCTTCTGGTCGAAAAGCCCTTCTCCCTGCCTCTGTTTTCGTGTCGGTCTGGGTTATCTGAGGCAGTGTTTCCAAGCCAGAAGGGAGTGTTTAGGACGTAGGTTGGACAGTAGAGATCTTCGCTACAATTTCTGCCTTCCAGGTGTGCACTGCCTGAGCAGTCAGTCACTGACAAAAGCGCTGACATTGCTCTGTCTCAGGCACAACAGCCCCTAATTCTGCTCAGCATTAACTTGGCTGCGAGTCTGAAAGTCACTAGTGGTTTAAGGGTTAAGCAGCATGGAATTAATTTAAAAACCACAGCCTTTATTTTCTCCTCCATTCTTGAAAAGCCTGTTTGGCTGATGCTGGTAATGACTCAACAGAATCTTCCTTAAGCAGAAATGTTGCTGCAGAGCAGAAACTAAAGCAGAACTAATGTATTGCAATAGGGCAAAAAGAGGTGTAGGCAGGGAAATGGGATCAGGCAGATGAAAGCTTTTTTGGGGCTTTCTTTTGTGAGGCTTTGTTGATTTTGATCTACACACTTTATCTTAGATAAGCTATGCCTACATATTCCATATCATTTAAACTCTCTGTATTTCACTGTATTTTGCCAATTCAGTGAAAGAATGTGACGGGGAATAATTTTATGCACTTTTCTTTCCAGGAGAAGAGGAGGGTGGAGAATATTCATTTGTAGGGATGGAAACTGAGAAATCCTTACATAGGGGAGTAGATCACACTACACTTCTGTCACACCTTCCACCTGAGTGTCAATAAATATTTCCTGAACATCAGCAAACAAAAATGCAAAGCTCTTCTGTGTAAACTGTACACATGGGAGGGTTTTCATGGTAATTTTTGAGATTAGAAGCAGGACCCTGTAAAATTAAGTGGCCCATAAGAAGATGTGGTCAGTGGCAGATCTCTTCTAATCCTTAGCTTTGTATTTTATACACAGGCTCAAACCACCCCTTTCTGGCTTCAGATGCTCTAAAGTAAGCCTTACTGGCAAGCATGCAACCAGGCTGGTAAAGGTTTAGTCAGAAAGCCAAATTCTTAAGCACCTTGTTGAATTGGAGCTTATTAAAGAAAGGTCAGATTTGGAGGCTGGTTAAGTGTGATCACGGAGTGGCAAAAGAAGGGCTGTGGACACTTTGCCCAAAGTCAGTAGGATGACTTGCAGGGTTAGAGGAATTTTCATGTGGGTGAAGGTTTTTTCCACAGGAGGGTCCTGGTTTCAGGTTTCTCCAAATCCACCTTGCAGCTCTTACTTTCCCTAAGCCCAAACAGAAGCTGTCTGTTTTGAGCAACATCCCTAGGCAAGCGCTGAGAAGGGGTTAAACTGAGCAATGTGTTTTTCAGATGAGTAAAGTGAGAAGCCATCCAGAGCTGGCCACAGAGTTTCCAGAGAGATGTGATATGGCCCTTGCAGGCTCGGTGGATACAGGTGAGCTTGGCAGCTGTCCATGGGCAAACGGCAACAAAACTCCTCCCACATCACAATAGCGCTCCAGAGATGATCTACAAAACTGTTAAAATGCTTTTATATCCTTTCAACTGCCCTGTAGAAAGGAGACTTGCAAAAGCAGTTTAAAATATTGCGCTGTTGTTATTGGGACTGTGAGGTGACTGAAGGAGTGTTGAAATGTGTATTTATTCTAACATCCCCCCGTGAAAGGGGGCTGGACTCCATGGTGACATGCAGGACTGTTAGAAAGGAAAAAAATGATGCCCTTCCACCAGCTCCAGTGAGGCACAGCAAGCCCCAAAGTCACTCAGCCCATGGAGCTCAAGGTGTCCCTGCCCTTCACCTTGAGTACCAGATGGGCTTTCAACACCTATGGGCTGTTTGAGGATACTTTTGAGCCTCTGTTTGTGAGAGCTGGTGTTGCTGAAATACCTCTTTTTACCTCAGTTGACTCCTGCTGCAGAAATGCCTTGTGGAGAAAGACCCCTGGAATGGCAGCAGGATGGAGGAGGAGGGCTGGGTCATACTGGGGATTTGCCACATGCTGGACAGATTCCTAACTCCCCTGAGAGCCTTTTTTTCCTGACATATTTTGCACACACAGACCATAAACAAAATGCATGTGTGGAAAACTCAGCTGGAGTAGCCACATGGTCTCCCCCAACTCCTGTCACTTCAGGCCAGAAAAATCCCTCCCCTCACGTTTTGTCTATCTTTTAAATATGATTTCTGGAGGCTGGGAAAGCCAGTACCCATTATGTGCACAACACACTGCCTTGAACTATTTCCAGAGGAGTAGCAGAAGGGGAAGATGGTCTGCTGGAGCACTGGAGTGAATCTGTAAACCACAAACACACTCACATGTTGTTAAGTCAAACAAAGCTTTGTATCAAAGGCTTAACCCCATACGGGACACGAAGTTGCTGTTAACTCATGGAGGCTCTGCTCTGTCCCTGCCTGTGCAGTCCCACCCGGGCTGCTGGACAGGCTGAGCTGTGCAGCCTTGGTACCACTGTCTGCAGCGTGTCTGGTACCAGGGATGCAGCGCAAAATGGAGGAGGGAGAGGGGGCAGCCCAGTTTGTGTCACCAATCAAGATGGCATGGAGCAACAGCAAGTTCTGCTTTTGGTTGAGTTGGATTGACTTTGGCTTCCTGTTTGCCTCACTCAGTGCAGAAAGCTGTGAGCCCACAGGAGAGCCCAAGGTGTCCTGGCAGGGGTGGACAATGGAACAGACACTCTGTGGCTGAGCCCCACCCCTGCTGTCAAGAGGGGGGCTTTATCCTGGGAGCCCCACAAGACATCCAGACCTCCCCTCTTTGCCATGCAGTCCTTATCCCACAGCAAACTGCAAACCTAAGCACGGACAACCCAGAACTACCAGAACCCAGTGGAACCCAGGAGCTCAGCAAGGGCGTTCCCATGGGCTCTGCCTGGTGTTGTGATATTTTCCAGCTGATACCACAAAGTCAACCCCATCTGGGGCCATGCAAACACAATATCCGAGCCCAGGGTTTCCAAACCACCAGAGTCCTGAGCTCAGCCCACTGAACACCTCTTCTCTAGCAGAGGCCCAACTCTGTGCTTTTGGCTTTACCATTTCCTCTGTTTCCAGTCTTTGCTACTGCTCCCAAGGTAGCTCCAATGAATCAGGATCCACTCTCTGCAGGTCTGACTTAAACATACCTGACTGGAGGGCTTTAACACCAGCTGCTTGGAAAAGAGTAGTTCAATAGGTAGGATTTATTTTCTATGGATAGAAGAGCGTGTATGTACCTTAGTCTGCCAGGAGCTATTTCTACCTGCGTGTATTTGTTTCTGATATTCCCAGCTTGTTATTTGTGATAGGTCACCTAGGGGGAGAAAATGGTATTAATGTAGCAAAATCAGATGTGATTTAGTTGAATTGGTACAATCCATTTTATGGATGCTTCCATTTCTGACTCATGTGACATATTGATTTAGCTTAAGGTTGTTATCCAGAAATTTGGGCCATTTTCACATGTTGATCAGGTCTGTCACATGATGTTTCCTCTCATTCCAGATGGTGGACTGATTTGATTAGATCCTGTAAAGCCCATGTTTAGCTTTATATGCACATCTGGTCTTGTAGCTTCTCTCTGCCTACAGTTACACCCAATTATTCAAACTAATTGCCTATTGTATGGTTCGAAGCCTGAATTGTTTATTTTAGGAATTGCTTTATTTTTTAGTGCATGGATTTATTGCTGCCCAGAGACTGCTGCTTCTAGGAAGGGAAATCTTTTCTCTACAGCACTGCATGCAAAACTGCCTGCCTCTCACCTTGCTTGTCCTGTTGGAGGTGAAATGCTGAATCCACTGAAACTTTTTTCCCTTCAGCAAGGCCAGACAATGTCAATCCTGATGCAGCCTATTGGTAGCTGTGAGGAAGCCAAGGGCCACACCAGCCACAGAGACTGGGACTAGCCTGGGGAGATTTCTCTTGTGCAAGGTGTGGCTCTAGTGCAGCCTCTGAGCCCGCTCCAACAAAGTGCTTATGGATCTGTTAACTTGAAGCAAGTGAAGAGTCTCCCTGAGTTCACCAAATATCTAAGTGCTTTGCTGGAGTGGAGCCAGAATGGTCAACAGTTTTCAGGATTATACCTTTAGGATAAGCTTTTGGAGTCTCCTAAGTAGTCATACACACATATGCCCAGAGATAGAATCTACACCACCATTTTTCAAGTCTCTGAGGAGTAATAATTGTCATCTATCATGACGTCCTTCTTGAAAATACTTTGGCATTCATATTAGCAGAGAACTAGCAGCTCATGTCTCTTAAACAACGGGGGGCTTTGATTAACAGGATCCCATTAACTGGCTGGTTTTGGGATGAGTTGTAACAGATTTGGAATTGGCCTCAATTCATCAACCAGGCTGTAGAAAGAAAAGCAGCACTTCCAGGTGGCACAGACACAGAGGAACACCTCACAGTGGGACATCAGTGTCCTGTTGTGGAGGTCGGTGGGCTTATGCCACCAGTATCCCCTCAAATAGATAGATTGAAAAGGCCTTCCCCCTGGATTCCTGGCTTCAGCCATTTCAGGTTTGCCTGGGTTCCCCTATCCGGGTTGGTCTCCCTGCCCCCTTTGCTATCTGATATACCTTAGCCCTGCTACCTGAAACTGCTGTCCTTAACCACGCCCATGAAGTCCCCCCACTGGTTCTGGCATCCCCTCTCCACCCCCATGCCCTCTCTCCATTGGTCTGGTGACCTTTATAACCCCGTGCAGAGAGCAGCTCATTCTCTCTGTCCCTGGGATCCCTTCGTAAGTGAGAGACCTTGTATTTGTTCTGCCATCTGTGCACGTGGTTGGTAAACAGGTACATGAGTAGAACCCAAAAAAGCTCCACTTCCATGGCTGCCTGTTTTTCTGGCAGACCCAATTCTTCATGAACACCAAAAAAATACATGAACCACCAGACTGTCTTGTTTGACTTATTCCTGGTACCCCTTAGTAAATATTGGCTGTTTATTTTCATTCCATGAAACTCACCTAGATAGCGCCATAATTTTCCAGGCTCCCTTCCTCTATACCAAACATCCCCACCCATTCTTAGGTTAGGTGTTACAACCTTTGTTGGCCTAGAGTATGGTAATCTTTATTTTAAGTATAGCTTCATTTTTTTTGGTTTCCATTTACCTTTCCTGTTTAAATGAGAGCACAAAGGTCTCTCCCTCTGCCCTGTTCTCCTGGGGTATTTCCTGTCAGTACCCTCTTGGGGAGCATTTTATTTTTGTATTTCCCATGCCACAGTTGCACTGATGAAGCTCCCCAGCAAGACCGGTGTCTGTGGTTGCTGTTCCTGGTGTAAGATGCTGTTTGCTTAATTGCTAAGCAACTATCACAAGTTGAGCCCTGGCTTTCCAAAGCAGGCCTGGTCAGCACACAGATTATGTGTTACTGCTTTGGGGAAGGTGTGATTTATTTTCTTCAAATGAATCCTTGCTTCCTAAACTAATGAGGTTTGGCTGATGATGTACTTGTGTGTATATTGCCACGGCAGCTTTGGAGTAAGCTGGCTAACTTTGGACATGTTTGCCAGAGAGTCCTTACAGGTAAAGAGTCCATACAGATTTCTGAAAGTCTGGCACTTGTGCAGAAGACAGACATCCAAATTAGTGCCTGTTTGAAGGAAGGACAGAAGAGGAAGGTGAACTGTATTATTAGACCCCAGAGAATCCACACAGGATGCCCTGACCACAGGAAAAGCTTTATTCAGCTCTTGCCCCTTATTAGCCTCAGATAATCAACCACAAAATAGAGAGTCACAGGAAACCAGGCTGCATAATTTCTACTGCTCCCAGAAGTACTTGTTTCTGGCTGAAGAAATTAAAGTGGTGCCACTTTTTGAGTGGACACAAGGGTAACTTCCCACAGCTGCCATTCCACAGCAGCAGCCCTCGGCCACTGGCTGCGCTGGGCTCTTGTGAGAGTTTGTCCCCTTTTAGCTCTTTGCACATGCACCTGTCTATCTTTGTGTCTGCAGCCACTGCTTTCCAGTGTTTGGCATTTGTTCCCCCTGAGTTACCCCCGGTAGGTAAATGAGACTTTGCAGAACTCTCTGTCTACTGAATCACACACATAAATGAATATTTTTATTGTTGCAGGACATTTTGTTCCTCATCCTCCTCCGAATCCTGCTCAGATCCTCCCTGTAATCTTGCCATCTCTCTTTGTGACATCACTCCTCAGCCACACCCGGGATGACGAACTGCCATTTCTCAGCTCATTGCATTGTGTGGCTACAAGTGAGTCCTGCTGCAAAACCAGTGTGGAGACAGACAAACAGGCAAAAATAACAAAGCCAGGCTGGCCTCAGAGGTGGATCTGTGAGTCAGACCGCAATTTCACAATAAAGCCACCTTGGAACTTATGCTCCAGGATGCTGATTAATTTAATTTTAAAATCTCTAAACAATGCTGGACAGAGAGGAACAATAAAAAGAAAAAGCAGCACTGAATATTCAGATGGTGCCAAAGGAGCACTGAGAAAGAAGTGACCTTAGTCTTTCACTAGATGGGTGTGATGAACTTGGTGTTTGCATCTCACCTAACCCTTTGAAGAGATGGTATCAAGCCTTCTATGCTCTGATTGCTTTGCCTTCACTTTGGCTTTTTTGAGCTCAATTAAATCCCCTCCATGAGAACAACACCTAACCACACCAACTTCATGGCTAGGTAGGGTTCACCTGTTCCTGCAAGGGGAGGTCACTTTGTACTGTTTCTTTTCAGCTTAGTTGCAAGATTAACTTACTGATGCTGAACCCCATGGGAGAACTCCCTTAATCCAGCCCTACTGACTTGACATAGCTGATGGACTGTGTGTGCCAAGGTTGACTTTCATACACTTTATCACAGGTGTTGATATACAGCATTCATCCCCCTAAACCCACACCTCCTCACATCCCTGCTTGAAATTATCAGCCCATCTTTACTTATAGGTCGGTGAGAAAGGCCAAGGGAGAGGGAGAGAGGGAGTGTTGTTATTGGGAGGAGCACAGGCATTATGGTGATGGAGATCTAGATAGTGAGACATGTAGGTACTAGAAAAGTTCCAGGCAGCTCTTGTAGGACTTGACCAGGAGCTCAGAAACCCAAGATCCAGTCTATAACCTAGCCCAGCCTTTGTGCATTGAGGACAAGTCACTTCCGCAATGAGCCTTATCAATTTTTGTTAACCACGTGGATCGCATAGTCTGTCATTTCCTGCCTTTCCGATAGGAGATCACTTGAAATTGGATGGGTTCAAGTCTTGGAACAAAACAGAAGACACAGACCAACAAAAAGTAAGAATAAACTAATATGGGGCTGAAATGTTTGCTATAGGAAGGAAGGAAGGAAGAAAGAAAGAAAGGAAGTTGTGTTGGAAAAAGAAGATCAGTTGTCAGAGGACAGGAGGAGAGAAGGTGGTGATACTTTGCCTTTCCTAGTGTTGTCTCCTTGAGGATTGACATAGGCACAGAAGAACAAGGCTGGAAGTGTGGCATGCTGCTCATGCCAGGAAGAAAAAAGTGATCAGGAAGCAAAAGGATGATTGTCTGCAGACCAGAGGGTGTCACTGGGAAGCCACTGTCTGGGCCTCTCTTTTCAGCTTATACCATTTTAGCCAAATCCTGTAGCCAGACTCAGGGTTGGTCTGTGTGTAGATTTGTGCTGCTGTCAGAAAAACCAAGCTCACAACACACCCTGGGCATTGGGGAGCCTGTCCTGGGCCCTCATTTTGCTGTGCCCTGTTTCAGTGGAAGTGATGCAGGAAGCTTGGGAGAAGCTGACTTGTGAGGGTCTTAGGAAGTGAGAGCTGGGCCTCTGCACTAGGAGCTGCTGAACAGGGTGAATGAAAACTTCTGCCCTTGTTCCTTCTCTGCTCAGCATGGGACAAGTCCCTGGGGTTGCCTTTACACAACCCACTGAAACTCCCACAGCCTGTGAAGCTACCACAGGACTCTGTACAATGCTCACGAGGCGATTGGAGGGAGAAACTGCAGAAACATAATGTGGTGCTACGTATTTAAATAGCCAGGATTACAAAACACCATTATTGCCTCATTAAAGCACAGAAACCCAAAGCAAGTAAAATATTATCAAAATATTGCTGATTGAGGGTGTAGCAGTTCTTGATTCTGACTGACTCAAACATGCTCTGCTGAACCCTTTGGTTTAAGCCTGTCTGGCTTATCTGTCATTTGATGAATTTTACTGGCTTGCTTGTGTATTCCAGGCCTGATTAACAGCACTGCCACACATATTTTTAATGAGTGCTTGAAAAAGTCGTGGCAAGTGGGTGGACTCTGGACTGCCTCATCTAGATTTGGGGCCACAGTGGACTGGTGCTGAGGATGTCTGTCTGTCTGTTCAGTCATACGAAGACACAGCATTTGATCCCAGATCAGCAAAACCCACAGGCAATCAATGGTGCAGGAAAAACAACAACAAAGCAAGAAATGGTTCATGACTTGAGCTGGGATTGCTCAGTGCCTGGAAGGGCCTGAGCAGTGCATGGGGTGTGACAGCACAATCCAGTGCAGAACAGCAGAAGAGGTTGTAGGGACAATGAATTTGTCTGGATTTGTCTTTTTCTCCTTCCCAAGCTAGAGAATTTATTGCGTATTATGTTCTGTAGCTAAAGAGATATCCATGGGCACTTAAAACACTGACTGTGAATAGACAACTGAGCAAAGCAGATTTCCCAAACCTAGAACCTCAACAGTGGCCATTTTCCATTTCTTTCGTGCTTGAAAAATAAGCGAGAATTTTGAAAAATCAGCATGGCTACATTCCCAGGGGAGACTCAAATGAAGCATTAATTAAAGCAAAGAAAGGGAGGTGTCTTATTTGAACTCTGCTGAGCTGGATGGATTACCTATGAAAGCTGGCAGTGACAGGACAGCTGTGTGAAGAAGCCGGTGGCAGAAGAACCAGTGCCTTACACAAACAACAAGAGACAGGGCGGGAGATGCAAAGCCGTAATTGCCAGATAGATTTCTTCCTCATGAGGCACTTGCTAAGTCAGCAAAAACCTGCCTTAATTTTCTGTTGCAAGGCACAGTGCTGTTAATTAAGGGGGGAAAAAAAATCAGCTATGCCTTCTATTGCTTTTACAGCTCTGTAGCCTTATTCTGCAGGTAATACTGCCAGGGGAGACGATTATATACTATATATATATATAAATTTTTCTCCTCCATGTTTCTTCTTTTTTGTATATCATCACAGAGAAAAGGTACAGCAATAAAAAGGGATGTGTATTGACATGAACATGGAGGTGTAGGAATACGAGAATGGCCTGGTAAGATTTCACTGCCCCAGCATTTAGTAGAACAATTTAAACCAGTGCTGCAGTTTAATTAAGATTTTGAGTTACTGGGTTTGTTGGGGTTCTAGAGGTAGAACTGGGAAGCCATTGAGATCTTTGCACAACTTTCTGCCATGAGGGAAAGCATATATTTTTCAGGTCAGAAAGCTAAAATCCATTAATAAAAGAGGAATAAGCTGAAATTCATCAATAAAATAGGCAACACTTGTGACTACTGAGAACCCCACAGATTTAATTGCTTACAATAACTAATACCTCTATCTACTTATAATAGAATTGTAGAAATCTTTAAAGTGGAAAAGACCTTCAAGATCGTCGAGTCCAACCTTTGATTTACTTTTACTCATCATGAACTGTGACTTTGATCTACTGACTCAATATAATCTGTATGTCTAAACCATATCTAAAAATGCCTGAGTTGTTTGCCGGAGCTGCCTCCAGGGCCATGGATGCCTCCTCCTCCATGCTGAAGTGACCATTTTACTGCTTGCAGATTACACAGGAGTGGAGGGAAAAAGCAAATGCCCCAAGAAGATGGTCTTATGTTGTGCTCCAGCTGAGGCACGGTGCAACCCATCCAAAAAAATGGGGTTCCTCACCCTTCTTCCCCTTACCTCTGGCACAGTCAGCTGAAATATCCATCATAATGCACACAATTGCTTTTTTCCTAGGAATTTGAGCTAAGGTTTTAATTCCTGTTAATAAGGATGGGGATTTTCTGTCCTGCAAAAAGATTAAGAAAAAATTCTTCAAGCCCCCAGACTGTGTCAAGCCTGGGTAAAAGCAAACAGTTTCTTTGCTATGCAATCTAATTTTTCCCCTTATTATTTGCTAATGATCTGCAGAAGACAAAAATCGCTGTGTAGTACATGATCCCCTCCCCTTTCATTTTGAAAACACTGAAAAACCTCCATCAAATCTTTGTTTTTGCTTATTGTTTCTAAAAAATTCATCAAAATCAATACGGTTTCTTGTAGTGCAGCAGATCCCGCAAATTTTGCCTGGGAAGGGATGTTTTGATGTAAGAGCTGCTGCCAGCTTTAGTTCAGAGACTTGTGACTTAGCACATGCCAAAAGCACACATCGTGCTGGGAGCCTTGGAAGCATCAGGAGTCAGCCTCAATCACACTGATTGTGGAGGAGTCTGGGAGACAGGAGGTCTCTACTTTCAGAGCTGCTGGATGTCCTGGAAGGAGCACCAGGGCACAGCACCAACACAGGCAGGTCCAAGGTGTCCACATCTCTCCTGGCCAGAGCTCTGCAGAGCCTGCTGCTCTTTATCACAGGCATGGAGTAGAAGTGGTTTGATTCAAAATACTCTTGTACAATGTATTGATGGACAACCAGCTCTTTAGAAAGCTCTCCTATACCCTATTAACTCCAGGTGGAGTCTCATGCACATCTGCCCTATGTACAGGGCTTCCCCCAGTCTGAGGAAACTCTTACTCTGCCCTCCTCTCTGATTTCGTGGCACCTCTCTGGTGCATGGTGTGCCCCACTAACCATCCTTGGGCTGTTGGGCTGCAGAGACATCCCTCCTGTTCTGGGCTTGAGTCTTTCACCTCCATCCCCAGCCCTGGCAAGAGAGACAGAGGGGAGCAGGACCCTTGTGCACAGGGGTGTGATAGTGAAGGTTGGCACATCTGTGCTGCCAGCCAAAATGCTGTGCCTTCCCCAGCCCTACTCAGTGTTTCCCAAGGCCTTCCCCAGGGACTCGCAGGGATTACTCAGCTCATGGTGGTTTCAGTGCTGTACCCTGGGTCAGAGCAGGGTTTTGGACACGGCTCTGTTTGCCCACATCAATTGGGCATGGCCAGTGAATGTGGCAATCTGAAACATTGTTGGAAAGCCAGATGTGGTGCTCATGCATGGATCTGCATGGGCAGCTCGGGGAGATTTCATCCTCTTGTTAGCCACAGGGCAGCATGGCGTGGCACTTGGTACAGTAGGCAGAGCTGAGAGAGACTTTTGTAATGAAACCAAAAACTTTGCTGGCCCCCAAACTCTGCAAAGGTTCAAGAACCTTTCAGTAAAACTGGATTGAGCAGATTTGTAATTTCAAGGATGATCCTTTAAAAACACCCTGGTATGAGCATGATTTTGAGCCTAGACCCAGCCATACTTGGCACTTTGGGAGTTTTGCTTTGGGTTTTTTGCATACAAATCCAAAACACAATGTAGACTCAGCAGGGAGGAACTGATGCAGACCAAAACTGCTGAGTTTTGCACAGCTCTAATTATAATCTCTTCACAGTCCTGGTTTTATTTATTATTGTTTGTACTGTGGTAGCAGCGTGGGGCTCCAACCAGCTCTGGGGCTGCGCTGTGGTAGGTGTTGTAAAGGCAGGAGAAGGAGGCAGCATCCCCAGCCTGAAGAGTGTATAATCTAAATAAACAAAAAAGATAAAGAATGAGGGAAAGACGTAAAGCACGTAAGCAGAGCGATTAGGGGTGTTGGCAAGACAACGCTTTTCTTTATGTCTCTCTCACCCACACACAAAATCGTGTTTATTTACCCTGTAAACTCTTTGGGGTCAGGGCTGCATTTTCCAAAATGTGTAGGGAGATGGGATGCAAGAAATGTGTAGAGAAATGAAGGTGCTGAAGGCAGCAAGAGATCAGCAGTCCATGGGGCTGTCATGCCACATTTCAGCAGTTAGGGTGGGAGCAGGAGGAAGATGATGGGGAGGGATGGACAGAGGAGGAGACTGACTGCCCTCCTTGGCTTGGGGCAGGTCAGAAAACTCACTGTAACAACCTGGGACAAGTCATCAGACCACTCCATGCTGTAGATTCCTCTAGGGTTGAGCAGGGCTAAAATGACATAATTCTTCCTTGGGGTAAACTGCTTTGAGATACTCAGGGGAAAGATGCTAGAGGAATGCAAAGATTTATTTTTCATAAACCTCTTCACATATTCTTTTCACTGCCAAGTCAAGGCCTGAAGCCAGGAATTTTAGAAAAACATACTTATCTTTAATTTTTTATATATATATATATGAAAGAGGCCAAGGTATATTTTTTCAAAATGAAGCCTTAAGTTAGATTTTCTAAATCTATATATAGGATCTTAAATGAACTGCCAGATTTAAAATCAGGACACTTCATTAAAACTGAGTTCAAGATTCTAGCTATAAGTTCTTACTTGAAAATGTTTAGCCACAACCTAGCGGGAAGTTTCATACCTTAAGAGAAGTTTTTAATTTCTGGTTTTGTTTTTTATTTTTTTCCGCTGGGATTTAGGTGAAGGTTTGGGCCAGTTATTTTATCTCAATTATTCACCATTCTGCAACTATTAATTAAAACAAACAGCTCTCTTAAGCTATTTCTCACAATGGGGAAGATTTATATCTTGAAACTGAAGTTTGTTTTTTCACTATTTTCTACACTGCATAAACATCCAAGCTTGTTATTGCAGCAATCACCAACACAAGCTCTCAGAGCTCCTTGCCAGACTTGTGATATTTATTGTTTAAAAAGCCCCAGCTCCTGGAGTGAAGTGATTAGATGAGAACCTCAGCTTTCAGTTAAAAAAAAAAAAAAAGTAATTTTGAGAGAAACGGGAAACCATGAGCAGAATGCAGAGTCAAGGGTCCAAACATCAGAAAGGCAGGCCAATAAAAGAAAACCCCACATGTATTATTATTTTTTAAAGCCCAAGGACACTCAAACCAACCTCCTCCTTATAATCTGGCAGAGGGGGGCTGACTCACGGCTTGTGGCTGCCAGGGCATGGCCGTGGCAGGGGTTACTCATTGCCTTGGAGTGCCCAGAGGTTTTCCCCAAGGGGCTGCTCACCCTTTGCTGAGCTGCATGTGTTTGTACTGCCAGGTGCTGGGCTTCAGCCACTTCTGTTTTCATTTTATTTTTTTCTTTTTCCTTTCAAGCCAACTTTACTGAGGCATTCATTTATGAAAATATCCTGCACAAGGAATTAACACCGACTTGGCAAATAGAGACAATAGATCTACTCCTGGCCCTTCCAAATCTGACAGGATCTCTTTAGCTTTCAAAAAAAGAAGAAAAATAGAACTATTCAAAAGTCTTGGCTGCCAAATAGTCAGTAAGCCCATAACAATATAAAGCAAATGTAAATATTATATGATGAAATGCGTTTTTCAAAAAGCCTTCTTTTCTCAGCAGTTAGGTGGGCTTTATACACAATGGGAAGATTCATTCCTGAAGGTAACTCCAGCCTATGAAACAAACCCCTACATCTCATGGCCTAAAATATCTATTTTATACAATGCTTTTACCTTGTGAAAGCTCATTCAGCCTCCTGATTTATGAAGGCTGTACTTCTCCCTGCTCTGCTCACCTCAAACCCTCTGGGGAGAGGAGAAAAGTACAGAGAAGAGACCTGGCTAACTCCAGTGTGACTAAGGGGCATTAATATTGGAAAACCAATGCAGGGAGTGCAAAAAAAACACAAGCAGGAGAGAAACAAGAATGTTTGTGCATGGCAAAACAGCATGTGGTGAAACCTTTAGTACACAAAAGGCAGGGTGGGTCCCAGATGAGGCAGGAGAGAGGAGTGTGGTCTTTTCAGCTGGCTGAATGTACAGCCCATAGCCGTGTTGCAGTTTGTATGGTCCGCATTTATTCATTTACAGGGGTACAATTCCCACCTCTCCTCAGGGTGCAGTTAAACCTCACTTCTTCAAAATGTGGCTTCAGGAATCAGGACAGCTATAGACCAGCAACAGATGCAGTCAGAGCTCAGAGGAGAGATGAATCTCCTCTTGCAGGAGTAAATAGATGCCAGAATCCTCTGAAATCCCCCTCTTTACCAGAGAACCTCGCACTGTGAATGTGGCTCTCTACTGGGGCTCGGGTTATACCTGCAATAATGACCTGGTATTGTCCTTTCTGTTTCAGACATACTTTGTGAGCTGGTGGAAGACAAATGTTGGACACACCAGTGCTGTCAGCTGCTCCAGTACTTTTCAGGATGCCATTCTTCCTGTTCCTGCTCTTAATTCAGCCAAACACCCTGCCAGTAAACCATAGCACTAGCTGCCTAACAGGTCATCCTGACTACACAAGAGGGGACAGTTTTCCAGCACCAGACAGCTTCACCACCAACTGTGGCTGTTCTGGGATAGCCAGATCCCCTCGGGTAATGGCAGCCCTTCTGAACTGATGTCTTATCCCACTGAAGTCCTGGGGCTTCCTGAACTTTTGGAGTCACAGCTGATGAACACAAAGGTGTGGCCTGACACATTCCTACTGTTTTGGGCATGCTGGCGTGGTCCAGAGTGTGCCAGCACTGGGGGTGTCCGCAGCTGGTGAGACGCAGGCCAAGCCTGGGTGAGCTGCTGAGCACTGTGCTGTCACAGTTATGAGGCAGGGCTGAAGTGGCCTCCAGCCAAATCATCACCTGCCCAGTGCTCATGTCCAGAGAGATGCATGAAAGCAAACAGCTGGAACAACTGGGTACTCGCTGGAGGGGAGGACACAACAAACCAGAGACTTCTTGTTTACTTTTGCAGACAGATCAAGGGACAAAGGCAAGTATCCCACAATAACCTGGCAAATACCTCAGTGCAATGCTCAGGTCTGTGGGATGTGGCTTCACAGAAGATCTTACTCCCTGATGCAGCCTGAAATGGCTGGCACAACCATATGGTTAAACTCAAGCACTGCTCCAGACTTTGGGGGCTGAAACTCAAGAATGCCAGGCCCAGAAAAATTCTGCTGCAAAGACAAAGCCAAAGCAACTCCAGCAGATTTGTAGATTGAAATGGAAATGCCCTCACTGTACTGATTACTTAATGCCATTTTATTTCTTCCTCGCCTTTTGAAGAGAGCCGTTGTGCGAGCAAACAGAGCCTCAGTTTTCTTGTTGAAACTCCTGACGCCAGTGATCCTCCACTTCCATGCAAAGCAAAGCTATGTGAAAGTCATAGGGTCACTTTGTCTACCTTGCCTGTGGCAAGGCTTGGGTTCATCAGGTTAATTCTAGTAGCTGCTAAAAGGTCTTGAAATTTTTTCTCTGGTGTCATATGGGCTTTGCCTTTTTCTTTTTTTCCAAAGCAGGGGGTAACCATGAACTGTTCAAAACATACTAAAGTAAACAACATTTTTCCACATTAAGCTCATCCTGTGGATTAATTCATTTGCATTTCTGGCCCTTTCAAGTGAGGGGAAGTCATACAGATGTGAGCAGTCATTTAAGGATTTTAAGGGTTATGGTTCACATCATCCAAAATTGATATCAGGGCCAGTCATTCACAGGAAAAGGAAAGATTATGGTGGACATACTGATGTTTTGGGAAAAATGGAGGATTTTTAATAACAAAAAAATATATTTTAGAGATGCTATTATTTGTTTAAGTTCAAAGCCTCTGTCACAACCACACTGATCTGTTGTGAATTGCTTCTTTGTTTTTGGTGGTAGAAAAGTTGATTTCATATTGCTGATTCATCTACTGTGTTTGGATTACTCTTGTTATCCCTTCAGATAATGGACCATTGAGCCTGCAAACAAGTCTGCTGTCTGGTACCATCAGCTGATTTACATCAGATTTCTGAAACTGAGTAGTTCCAGTTCTTGGGGGTTGTGTTATAGGAAAAGTAAGAACTTCGTGACAATCGGGGCAGCAAAACATTCGTTTACTCAAGAACCAGCAAGCCTTAAATATTGCTAGGGTGAACTAGGCCTGTATACAGGAATGAGTTAATCCTGAGATAACTGCCATCAATAATTTGCCATTAACCATGGCTATTGATTCTGCAGCCTGGCCTTAGGTGAAGTTAATACATAAAAAACACCACAGTGGCAATAGCAACAGAGTACAGTGTTTTCTGGCAGGCTTTGCGAGCCCCTTCAATGCAGGAAGCAATAGATTATAAACAACTTTTATTTTAATCCCTGCAGGGCGCATTGTGAGAGTCCAAAAACAAGACCTGTTTTTCTCGAAGTCCTCCAGAGAAAGAAAAGTTCTTGATATCCCAATACAATATCAAAGAGATCAGCAAGTAAGGAAAAAATATCTGTTCCTAGCAAGACATCAGAACAGTTCCCACAAGTTTATAGGTGTCCAACTGATCATCAAAAAAAGAGTTTTGGTTGGGTTCAAGACACTTTAGTGCCAAGAGGTGTTGTTGATTGTGAGACGCGTGGTATTTTCAATTATGCCAGCCAAAGGACTGTTGAGGAAACATAAATGATCTTTACTATGTGAAATTTGTTATCTCTGGGCTATTTTATACATAAACTGGTCTTTCTGTAAGGAAAATGCTCCTTGGTGTGCTCAATGCAGGCAGCCATTGTGTACACAGGAGCTTCTATTTGCACACCCTGCCATTCACCTTAAAAGTGTGCAGAGATCTATTTCCTCTGAAAAACCCCTAATATCTAATTCTTAAAAGTACACGAGTCCATCAATTTTTGCAGTGCTCACCATGAGCACATCACAAGGGTTTATTTTGACAGATTTTTTAAGGCAGGGATTGAAGGAAGCCAGCTTTTCCCTGGCACCAATGGCTGGATATGGGGTTCTTCTTTCTCTCTTTCTATTTTCTTCTCACTGTTCCCACCTCCTGCCTGCTTCCCAGGCCAGTGACAAGGGGCTGACTGAATGACAGTGGCCAGGGGACACTCAGCACAGCTCTGGTCCCCCAGCAGCAAGGGACAAACACAGACACGCCAGGGTCTGTGATTTGCTTGCAGCCACCGTGTGGGCTGGGCTGGGCTGGGAGCTGGGCCTTCATACTGAATGGGGACTCAGAGAAAAGCAATCAAAAGCAGGAGAGAGTCTCCTGGCTCTAGGTGAAACCTGCATTTGGGGGTCAGCTGCAAATGCTTCAGAGCTCCCAGACAGTCATGAGGTCAAGCTGTGCTGGAAAGGGCTCTGTGCTGAGCAGTGCTGCTGCCTGGGAGAAGCACAGAGTCTCTGGGAGCACAAGCACAGGGATTTTGGCAAATCTTCCTCAATGTCACCTTGGGCTTTGACTCAGATGGTGTGGTAAGGCTGTTTCCATCTTCACACACAGCCTTGCCATCCAATCTGAGTCATTTTACAGTCCGTATTCACCCTTCTTACAGACTAGCAAAGTATTTCTCTAAGGTGATCAAAGATAATTCCCCCAGATGGAAAGGATGTCTGGGGACTTCTCATTGTCTTTTCNCGCTCCCCTCCAACCATCCCACAAGTTGTCAGGAGAGCACTTCAGTTCCCAGAATCACGAAACCAATGATGTCTGGCAATGCACAGCTTTAATGAGACACCAGATGGGGGCTGGTGCTTGCACGCGGATTTGCAGAGCTCCTGGAGGAACTGTAACACCTGGGCTAACTCTGAAGGAAGCTCATTGTCACTGCAGGGTGCCCCATGGCCTCCTGTCTTTTCCCCACAGACTGTAATCCTGGTCCATGTCCCTCCAGCACTGGAAGCTGGTGCTAGATGGCATCTGTCCCCAAACCTGCTTCATGCACTCTGAGCTTCTGAGCCACCACCAAGCACAACCCACCCTAAACATGTCCCAGACAAAATACTGGCAGTGCCAACATTCAAGCCCTGTCACCTAAAGGTCGTGGTCTCACAGAAGCGATGTCCTTGGTGAGGCTGCAGCCCTCCTCTCTTCAGGAGAGTGGAGATTTCAGAAAAGCTCAGCTCTGACAACAGGCAATGCTTCCTTGAAATGTTGCCAGCAATTTGGTGAGTTATTAGCTTTGCAAAGCTCCTCAGCCAGAGCTGCACCATCACCCTCCTCAATACAAATGTTCCTGTCATCTGTCACAGGGTCCTGCCATTTTGGTGCAGCAGAAGAAGCCCAGGCTGCTGAGGTAGGAATTGGACTTTGGCAGGACATCTGTGTGAGTGGGAAGTGAAAAAAAATCCTGAGGTGGAAACAAGCCAGCAGGAAAATCACACTGCACTGAGAAAGAAGAGGTGCAAAATCTCTGAAAGCAAGGGGGCAAGCCCTCTTCAGTGTCTCCTCCTCTCAGAGTAAGGTGGATTACTGGGAAGCCAGACTGTTTGTTGTGAAAGCCAGTTCCTAGTGGCCACTGCTGTTAGGCGTGGCAGGGAGTTTTGGAAACGGCACGAAGCAAATTCCAGCTCTCGGAGCTGAGCACGGAGTTCTGCAGAGTGCCGCGAATGCTCACCCTCAAAACTGATTTTAAGGGTGCTTCATCCTCAGGGATTCCACCTGCATTCCTTGTGACCAAAATCCCGTGAGGAGAAATTCAGCTGGTGATTTTGACTAAACCGTTTCCTGCATCTTTGCAAAGAATGCCTTTGCAAGGGATTTAATGAGATTTTGTGTTGCTGCACAACTTCTTTCATATATGCTAGTCATTTGAAATGGTAAATCACCCAGCTCTGAATACGCAATCCTAAAATAATAGAAGGGTTGAAAAGTATTTCTGTAAATGGTTTTGACTGAATTATACTGCATAATGATTTCTTTTTAGTGTTATAAAAGGTATTCAGAATTTTCCTCTTTCCTTTTTAAAGCAAAGTTAACACCCTAAATTTCCAGCCTTTGATTTTTTAGAAGTCTTTTTCTAAAAGTGTGTGAATGTTAACCAAACTCTTTTCTAAGGAGTTAAAAAAAGTTAGTTTCAGGTTTTTATTAAAAAGGAAGAAAATTGATAAAGGTAAGGGTACCCTCCTCACTCTGCTGTTCCATTCATAATTGCCTTTTTATTTTAAATCAGCTCATCAACAAGAGCAAATAAAAGCCTGAATCCCAAGCATCTGTGACTTAAACCAACAACATGGCATGACAAAGTGTTCAATTACACTAGATTTGCACACTTTTTAAAGAGGCAAAAACTCCAGGCCCTTTGCCACGTCTTCCAGGCTGGGAGAGGGGTCTGGGACACCTTGGGGTGACTGCTGGGGGGAGCCCAACCTGGGCCTCGATGGGCCCAGGCACAAGTAACTTGCCTGGCTTTTCCACTCAGGCTTTAGCAACTGGCTACAGTTTTCCCACTGTTGTTCAGGATTTAAAAGGACATTTTTGTTTGCCGGACAAAATTCTGAATGTGGCTCAATCCTCCCCCACCCCAGAGCTGTGTTCTCTGTAACACGAATAATGTTTAGGATTCGATTCATAGTCCACCAGGCGAGTATAATCAAAGTGACTCGGCAGGGTGTGGTGGGGGGGAACAAAAAACAAAGGGAAAAAACCCAAACAAGCCACTCCTTCCCCCCAGCCCTTTCCTGGTACAGAACATAGTGTCTTGTACTCCATTCAGCTGGCCTGGCTGCAATGGTTTTGTGCACAGGTACAGTGACCTGCTGCTGCTGCTAAACAATCGGGGGGGCCTTTGTGATTTTGGGGATGAAACTCCCAGAGAGAGAGTGGATGGATGTGTTTCTCTGGGTCAGCCCAGGGAGACAGCTCCTCTCTGTCCCTGTCCTGCCATGCTGCGCTTGCTCTATGTGTGTGTGTATATGCGTGTGTCTGTATTTCTAGGAAAGTATTAAAAACAAAGAAAAAAAGAGAAAAAAAGAAACATTTTCAGGGGCTTCACAGAAACTACTGCAGGAGTTGCTAGAGCAGTGTGCATACGCTCGAGAGGAATCCCTTTCAGTTCCTCTTTTCTTCAGCTTTATTTAAAAAGGGTTTGAAGGCTGGTTTAATTACGAAAACCAGCTCTCTAGACACCAAACAAAACGGCAGCCTAGCCTAAGTTGGCATGAGGACAGATGCATATTTTGCTCCCTTCTCCATGCCAATTGGCTGTAGCTCATCCAGTATGTCAATCCAAGTTGGCTGTCTGAAATCCAAGTTTAGTGGCCTGAAAATATCCCGGTCCGGCTTTGTTTCATGTGGTAAACAGCTTGCTCAGTGTATTTCTTCAACGTTCAAAACAAAAATCAACACACACCCTCCCCCCAAACAAAAAACCTCCACATTACTACATATTTTGTTAATAGCCTCTATTTGCATTTCACCCCACTGCAGGATTTCCCTTTTTTTCCCCCTCTGTATACACTGACCATGAAACGCTGGCAAAACACACTGCTTTTGAAAAGATAGGCCTGATTCTGCTGGGCACTGAGCTCTGGTGAATGGGCTCCAAGTTCAGACTGAAACAAACTAGTTCTGCAACAGAAATGTTTGAGGCTGTTTCACACTTGCAGCTTTGCCAGCTCCTCCAAGCTGCCTGGCCATCACCTGGATTCTACTAAAATTGGACCTGGCCACCCATGGAAGCAGGTAGGGCTCAGGGATGGTGGCTTTGCAAAGCTGGGCCTTTGTGGAGCCTGGTGGTTCCTTGGGGTTCAGCCCCCCACCCTGTGAAGGTTGGCAGGACAATATGCATAAGGCAAGAATAGCAGGCAGTGGCAGGGAGGGTTTATCGTGATTTACCATTGATGCAAATTCCCTCCCCTCCCTTCCCCCTCTGCCATTTTAGTACAAATAAAGGGGCCCAGGCTCCCTAGTCAGCCAACAGGATTGGGACTGCCAAAAGAAAACAAACCTAGTGTGGGGAGGCTGCCCACAGAACACGGCTTAGTCAGTACTGTGGGGATGCGAAAAACCAAACAGCCTCCCAAAGGCCAGTGATGGAGTATGGTTTCCTCAATAATTAAACTCAAGCAAGGACTCATCTCTCCGGGTTTCTTACTGCCTGCTTCCTCACAAAGGAAATTGGACATCTCTGAAAACCTGAAATTGGGTCTCCATTTGCCGGCTTTCTAAGCAGAAGCAACAGTTTTCCACAGGGTACAGCTAAACTGCAGGAGATGATTAACAAGTCACTCATCTAATTTTCACCTTTCCTGATAGCTTTGCAATTGACTCAGTGTTTACCAATATATTTATGGGTCACTGAAGAAGAATAAAAGAGAGATAGAATGTGAAAGGATGAAAGAGATATATAGCTTGTGGAAAAAGGAGATTAAAAATGTCAGGGCAGCTGGAGAAATCCCTAGGAAATCAAGAAATATCCAACTGTCACCTTTCTTTTCCCACCTTCCTAGTGAGAAGTTGTATTGTGTTCAAACACGGCAAGAGCGTGCCACCTTTTAATTACCATACTTATGTGCTTTATATGGGTACTTCATATAGTGGAAATGCTGGGCAAATATTAACTTTGCCTCTTTGGAACCTTTGGTTTAAAACAAAGGAGCCTGGGAAGTGTGGGGAAGCAAACACTGGGAGAAGAGGCTCAGTTCCAGCTTTTATCTCATCAGTGAGTCTGACTGTAGAAGAAGATGCCACTGAGCTCAGGGGAGAATTCAGTGGTGCTGAGAGCACTGCAAAGCCACATGTTCTGTACTGACCTGTGCCTTCTGCCCCAATGCAACCCCTGCTTTGTGTTGACATCGAGAGCCTAAGAACAGACCCTGACTGCAGGCAGCCTCTGTCCCTCCTGGTCTGGGCTTTTCTGAATACACTTTTCCTCTTCCAAACTGCAAGGCAGGGACACAGGACGGGCACTGCCTGTACCCTGGAGCAGTGCTGCTGTTAAACTTGGCAGGTTTGGTTAAAATCACCAGCAACAGGTGAGCAGCCCTGCCCTGCCCTGCCCTGCCTGTGTGTGCTGGGAAGGAGAGGCGTGGATACTGCATGGCTTGGGACTATGCCACCCCATTCCCTGCAAACAGAGTGTTTCGGAAACTCGGGTCATCCATCCTGATGCCACACTGCGGTTGGGGAGAGAGGGTTTTGGGGAGCAGGAGGGGAGGGCAGGCCAAGCAGCTCTGGGAGGCACCTCGCAGGCGCAGCCCAGGGCCCTGCCAAGCACAGCCAAGCCCGGGCAGGGCAGGCAGGGTTAATCCTGACCACAGCACACACTTCCCCTTTTCCCTCCCCGGAAAGAAAATAACGTATTTCCTGCAAAGGAATGATGACTTTGCCGTGCTCTGAGCAGCTCTCCCAATGGCCAGGGGATCTTCTAGGCTGGGAGGCTTCAAAAGCCTGTGTTTTTCCATCAAAAAGCACTCTCAGTATCCCTTGGGTTTGATTTTAATTGCTGCAGCAAAGAACACAGATTCATCTGGCTTCTGTACTAACCCAACAGCATAAAGGCACGGAGGGTTATTCTCCCAAAGGGCATCTGCCTATTTGCAGACAGTTATCAGGAAATGCACATCAGCACATGTAGACAGACACATAGGTGCATTGAGAAAATGCCTGGTTGCTGGATATCTGGTGGAGCTTTTATCTCTTGGGAAAAACGATTCATGATACACTGCCTGCTGAAACTCACAGGTGTTTGATTTCTTAGCTGCTTCCCAGGAAAAAGAGCAGAAGCTCCTTAGTTGAGGAGGAAGAGGAGGAGAAGCAGAAGAACAAAGAAAGGAGAAAAGGAGGGTGGGAATTATTTGGTGGTGAAATCTTAGCACGGGGCCTTTGTGTTATTTCACTGGAAGTGGAAATTCCATGCTCCCACCTTTGAGAGGGGGATGGCGAAGGTTGAAGGGGCACAGATCTGCCCTGGGTGAGCAGGGGAGTTGCTGTATCACTTCCAGGCAGCCCCACTGACCCCCGGGGGTAGGTAGCCTGGCTTTGGAGGGCTGTCAGCAGGAGGGTGGCAATGGGAATGTGTCTCCTGGAGGACCATGGGACTCTCAGGGATACAGAGCCATTTCCAGCTCAGGGACATTTTGATACCAATGGAAAACAAAGGCAAAAGTAATTTGCTGCCCTGGGTGCAGTGATGCAGCTGTGTTTAACAGAGGCACAGACATCCAGAGGACAGGGAGGATTGCCAAATACAGGTTTTTTCTTTCTCAGCAATACCTGACTTTTTTTTTTTTTTGTCTGGATGCTGTCCCTCCACAAAGTCTGGCCTCTTCTCTGTTCTCAAGTTTCCCCCCAGGATTTAAATCTTAACACCTCCAAATGCAATTTGGCTTCCTTCCTAGAAGGAGAAGGCCTGTGGGAAAGGGGTTGCACAATGGCAACACCTTGGTTCAGTAGGGACAACAAACCTGCAAACCTTTTCAAACCCAAAAGCCAGGGTGATTTGCCTTTACACAGGAGGGCCAACCCAGTGTCACTGGAGCAGCTTCCATTCCCAGAGCTGAAGGACTTGGGCTCCCTCTCTGTTTCACATCTGTACAGATGGAGAGGGCACAGTGTTCCTACTTTGTATAATAATGTCTTATTTGCACAGTGATCTCAGCTGTGGAAAGGAAATGTCTTCTCTGGCCTAAGTTGTGAGCTGTTAAAAATCTGGCAGATCCCATGCTGGAGGTGGCCGCATTTCAGTGGTGGGAAAAGTGATTTTTGTATTGTTCTGGCATGGTTCTTGTAAACTGAACTTCTGTAACATTTCTCTTTGAGATCCATGGGAGTTTTTGCCTTCTCTAGGCCTGTGGTGCAGGGCCATCAGTTTGTAAAACTGACTGAGAGGAATGCTATAATGAAGTTTGTTTGTCAGAGGTTTTCTTTTTGTCTTTCTGTTTGATTACTCTGGAGATAATCAGAGTTAACTTTTGCATGTCACACTTGAATCTTTTTCAAAACTATCTACCCTCAACAGGACACAACTCCTGTTGTACAGTTGTGCCAGTGAAGCATGTTTTTGACACATGTGCAGATGCAAATGACTGTTTTGTGATGAATTTCTTGTGTAAATGACAATGACTTTGCCTGCTAACAAGGTGTGCCACTGGAGGCCATTTAAACTCAGATCCTTTCAAAGGCTGAGGTGAACATTCAGCATGAAAACTTCATGAACCAACTTCAGCAGCTCTTTTCCTCTGCTCCTGCATTTGTGGGCACTTTTTTCTGCCTGTCACACTGTGGGCCCATGTAGCTTGTGGCTACACAGGAAATGGATAGAGGAAACTGATGCAAGTTAAAGATAGTTCAGAAAACAAAAATGGTTATTATTCAGCAGGATCTATTCCCTGACCTCCATTGCACAGCCTTGTGAACAGTTGTGCTGGCACAGTGCAGAAGATGGAGCAAGGGTGGAACAAGGTAGTCAAGGCTTCACAGAATCCCAGGATGGGTCAGGTTGGAAGGGACCACAGTAGGTCATCTGGTCCCACACCTGCACCAGCAGGGTCAGAGCACACGGCACAGGATTGTGTCCAGACAGTTCTGGAATATCTTCAGTGAGGGAGAATCCACATCCTCTCTGGACAATCTGTTCAGGGCTTGGTCACTGCACAGGGAAGAAGTTCTTCCTTCAGGTGGAGCTTTCTGTACATCAGTTTCTACCCATTCCTCTTGTCCTACTGCTTGGCACCTTTAAGAAGAATGTGGTGTATCCTCTGACCCCTCCCTGCAGATACTGACTGACATTGATAAGATTGAAGCAGCTGCAGCCTGGGTTCCTTCTCAGATATTCCCATGATTTATTTCTGATGATCTGTTTGCAGGGTCTTTTCCAAGGAAACCTCTCACCCTCAATGACTTAACAGAATACCAAAAGCAAGCATGGACTCACCTAGACATGTCTGAAGCTGCAGCTGAGGCAGTCCCCAGGGTGATACCCTGTTCTGGGCCCTCAACACAGTCTGG
This sequence comes from Pomatostomus ruficeps, assembly GCA_013400735.1. Classification (NCBI taxonomy): domain Eukaryota; kingdom Metazoa; phylum Chordata; class Aves; order Passeriformes; family Timaliidae; genus Pomatostomus; species Pomatostomus ruficeps. Next base: position 257,527 of record VYZT01032111.1, on the reverse strand, counting down.
CAGAGCAAGGGCAAACAAAGAGCAGCCTGTAACCTCTGGCTTTTGCTTGTACAGCTTAAACCATCAATGCCATTAAGGACAGGCTGTAGTGGTGGCACACAGTAATTTCCCAGTTGGTGTGTGAGATTTGCTGTACAACTTTGTAAGATCTCATGGGAAAATTTAGTTCGATCCACATTTTGCACTGCATCTTGTCCCTCTTCTTATACAATTCCAGGGAGCAGCTGAGTTTTTGCTTGTATAATAATACTTAAAAGAAAAAAACAACAAAAAACCAAAAAAACAAAACCCAAAGGAAATTAAACCACAAACAACTATATTCAAAAAACAAAGGGTCTGGCCACTGCCCAAGAAAACAAGGAAATTTAAAGATAAAGCAAAGTGTCCTTATTTCACCCTGTTGTGCCTGAGGGTGGCTGGGGTTTCCAAAGAAGGCAAGACACGGCTTGTCCCGCTCTGCCAGGAAGTGGCCAGCAAAGGCCAGGCCTTCCCAGCAGATGAGCTGGACTTATCCCCACTCCTTAATGGGAAAGTCATGCAGCAACGTTGAAACCCAGACGCTGGAATCTAAAAGATGCCTCAGCCATGTGGGTTGGGATGGATCAGGACTAAATGAGCCCGGACTCACTGATGGACATGGAATAGGGGCAGACTCAAATGGGATAAATGTCCCTCAAACCCACTGATGGGAGTAACATTTTGAAGGAGCAAGTGGGCCCTTTTAAATTTTTATTCTATTGTGATAGTCATTTTACTACTATCACAGGCCTCCAGAGAGGCTAACTCTTCATTTCTATTCATAAGTCATCATTAATTTAGCAAAATCTATTTGATTTATTCTTGAGTATTTTGAATATCAAAGGATTTCCTCTATCCTCCTTCTGAGCCTACGTGGCCCTGGTGATTGTCTGTGCGTTCATCTATGATGAAATTAAAGGGCATAGGCAATGGCCTGGAATGGGAAGATGTTCCAAACCATTGGGAACCAATATACCAACCCCCACCTGCAACATCTGCATCCCTGTGAATGTGAATGCTTCTTGCAGGTGCATGTCCTGGGACAGACTAAAATGCACACATCTGATTTTGATGTTCACTTTGCTCACTGAAATCCCATTAAACAAATGAGCTGCATACTTTTTTTTCTGTTCTTTTCTCACTGTCATGTTTAGACTCTACTAATTCCCCTGTGCTCACTTGGACCCATCAATATTTTATGCCGTGAAGTGCAAGACCAGCAAAAAAAGACAGTCCACTCAAACCTCCTGGGTCTTAAAGACAGAAATGGTTTCCAAGTGGTCAGAACGTTTTGCCAACTTTTCTTTTTGATAATGCCCTTTTCTAATCCAGGAATCAGAGGTGAATTGAGGTCTTAGGGCTGACTTAATTTAAAAGAACATTTCCTAGAGATAATGGGGTGCAAAAGCTACCATCTCCTTGCAGCTCCATTGGCAGAACCAGCTGCCCTGAAATCCAGGCTTTTTGGCAGTTTGCAGGGGCACTGGGAACCTAGAGGCCATCTCTGACAGAGCACTCATTGCTCTGAAATAACAAGCTTCCCCCAAGGTTGCCAGCCAAGAACTACTGGGGAATTTCATATCCCCAGCAGGCTATGAACATGCAGAGCTGAATTGGTCCTCCTCTGTCTCAGCTGACAGCCTTAATTTCAGATCTGCTGATTATTCTGGGGTCTGGCTTTCTTTTTTGACATGTAACATTTCAAAAGGTCTCAGTTTCAACTCAACATGAATGAGGGAAATTTATGGAAGCTTGAAAAAACTTGGCAGGATGGAAAAGCTGTTTCTCACCCATCTAAAGTTTTCTGTTTTCTCCTGGATGAGAGTAGGAGTTTCCATGCTTATCTAAATGTTCCCAGTGGAAGTGAAGACTCCTGCCCAGTGAAGTAGTCAGAATAGCTTGCTTCTCTCAGTTATCTTTTGTTGAGCCTTCAGAAGTGGCACACAGACCTCCCTGAGCTGGACACTGTTCAATGAGAGGGACAAATGCTGATATCCAGCATGAGGACTCCTGTGTCCAGTTCCTCCAGAGGCACTCCTTTACTCTGCTCTTTGAAATGTCTCTATTGCCAGTTATTTAAAACTGCACCTTTTCTTATTCTGGCCCTGAGGAATCAGTGCATCTGGCAGGAGACTGTAGCACCATTTCAGAGCTGTTTATGTGAGATACTGATGTCCAGACTCCCACTAGTTCTTACCAGCTGCTAAGTGAGACCACCTTTTCCAGTAATTTCTAATTCACTGAAGGAGTGTAGTGCTGCCCAAGCCTTTTGGCAACTGGGACCCGTACACATTTCTCAGTAGTCGGGTCACAATGCAGGAAGCTGTTGGAGAATTGAACTGGATACACACACAGATAACGCTGCTAAAAAGTGCTTCCTCTTCGAAGGACTTGTTTCTGGTGTGCCTTTTTGCTCGATAGTTTGCAGCACGGACTTTCTCCAAGGAAGCCTCCTTTCAAGCCCAGTCTCTGCGTGGAAGCTGGCATGGAGTCCCTGCTGTGGGTGACTCAGTGGGGAGCGTGCTCAGCTCCGTGCTCCCAAACGTCAGCTCCTTGCCTGCCAGCAGCATCCCAACTTCATTTCCCAATGAGAGAAGGACTAACAGGAGGGGCATCTGTTTCACCCTGACATTCATCAACTGTCTGAGAGGCACAGCTCCAGTGTGCAAGCTCTGCTTGGAGCCAGGGCTGCAGCTCGCCTCCTGCATGGCTCTGACTCACGGCACCGCCTCTGCAGCGGGCGATGGCTGTGAGGTCGGACGGGATTAGGCAGCACAGGTGGCACCACCTGCTGCAAAGCTGTCCTGCCCCAGCTCACTCCCCAGTGACTCCCAGACGTGAAAGAGCCGGCTCATTTGCTGAAGGGGAAGTGGCCAAGGGGACAATGGGGTCCTTGTAGCTGTTCAGCAGCATCACTGCCTTTGCCACTGGCTGGCATTTGGCACAGCTCGTTGGGCTGGGTGCAGATTGGGCAAGTGGTTTTGGCTGTGCCCCTCTGGAAAGGTGTCGAGAAGAGTCACAGGTTTGTGTTGCTCTCTAACACAGAGTGGGGCTTTCATTTTGCCCAGAGATCCACAGGGATGTGGACCACTGTAGGCTCTGTTACAGCGCTTGCAGTCTCTGTCACAGCCACTGCAGGTCAGTGGTTTAAGGCTGCTGCCCTCCTTTATTCTGTGCTTCCCTTGCTGTGCTTTCCACTCGTTTGGATTAAGTACCTGACTTGGCATGTTTCCTGGGGGAGAGCCTAAAACCACCCTAGAGCCAGGATGCTGCAGCCTAACGCTGCTGCTACCTTTGCTGCAGCCTAAGGACTTAAGCCAGTGGAGCCATCTATTGATAAAGACATGGCCAATTGTCCCTGTCCCTGGCATTGCTTACCACAAGACCCGCTTTGGGCAAGGGAACTCACAGTGGAGTCCGGCACTGCCAGGTGGCATATCCAGAACCTGCAGCTCTACTGTCATTAGCATCTTCTGTGTTGGTAGATGGGAATTATATGTGGCATTTTTAAACAAATCCCACACGGAGGCCAATCTAAAGTCTGTGAGTCTCATTACACACCTCACCTCTGGGCACCCTGCATCCCTCAAGCATACAGCAGGTGGGAGCCCGCAGACCAGACCCTCTGAACTCCACCATTACCTGGCTGGCTGCACTGCAGAAGAATCTCAGTGTTCAGAGGATTGCTAGGGGAGCCTTTTGATTGTATTCTGTTGCAGCTTCTTTGTATTTTTCACCAGGGCCCCAGTATCTCATGCAGATGAATGCTGTATGCTCCATGGGCATGTGTTGTTTGGCTTGGCTTTAATAGCCAATGAAGTTATCAGAAATCAAAATGGATGTGATTTCCTCTATCCCATGCCACAGAGGTCACTGCCACAGCCCCTTTCTTAGGGTGGGCCATTCCATGAGCTTTGCCAGAGAGCCAGGTACCTGCAGACTGACCCCAAAGCAGAGCATAAAACCTGCTCTAGTACACCACTGACCTAATTTCCTATTCTTTGCCATCCCACAGTGCTAAGATTAGACATGGAAAACCAAGGTTAAACTCTTCTGCTGGTGGAAAGGGCCCTTTGATACCCACAGGAGGAGGTCTGTAGGCAAAGTAGGGAGTGCAAACACCTGAGAGCCCAGTCCAGCTCCAGGAAACTGAGAAACAGGATAAATTTACCCACATTCATAGCTTCAAGCTTCATTTTCAATTAAAAGAAATTTCAAGTGACTTTCACTCTATAGCCCCCAAATGATAAGACTTTTCTAGTTGTATCTTGTCCTCACACACTGTAGATAGGATTTTTATGTGTAATCCAAAGAAAGCAAGGGTTTGAAATTTTTTGGAGGGCAATGTATGTTCATTTATGAATTCCAGAGTGTTCTTAAGTGATGAGTGTTCACTGTAATGCCAACATCAGGATGAGCAATTGGCATAATTTGTCAGAGTTCATCCTTCAGACAGTTCACTTGGGGTCAATTTGATTTCAGGTAAGCCAGCTAAGAAAGAAGGAACTGTGTTCCCTACAAGTCCATTTCTACATACAAGGACATTCTGATCTACGTATTTGTGTGAGTCTAGAGAGAGCTTCATCTTGTGGGGCTTTTGTTCAGTTTTCTTCATTTCCTGAGAGCACATCCTGTAACAAATGCTCAAAACCTAAAAACCTGATGACATTAAAGTGCCTATATTCATTCCCTTCCCTGAATATCATGTGGTGCAAAGATGAGACAGATTTTCTTGCCTCTGGCCTACTCCTCCCTTTCTGATCGGGAGATGTCGGCACTGCTAAAGCATCTTGGCTTGGCATTTGCTTTATCTGTTGTTTGCACAGATACTGCTCTGAACAGTACTTATTTTTTGTGGTACCAGATGGCTGGATATTAAAGGAGGAAAATACTACTGGAAGAGACATTTGTCTTTTCTGAAGAACAACAAACAGAGCTCAATGTTGACCTACAGCCTCCAGCTGTCTGGTGGACTGGCTGTCCCAAGCTGCAGAATACCCATCCTCATTGGAGCCAACCTCCCAGCATTCCCATGAATTCACCCACCATGGCTTGGTTCACTTCAGTGCTGACTCTTCAAATTACTCAAAAGTTCCCAAAACAAAATAATGAAAATCGTAACAATATTTTCAGCCCTTGGTTGAGCTACTCAGTTTCTACAGCTGGTGTGTACAAGTTCTTGTACTTGTGTGTGCTGTAGGGTTTTTAAGAGTGTCACTAAACTGGCAACCAGTGTCAGTCAGGGAGGCAAGAGGAGGAAGAAAAGGTTTCTACTGTCACACAACATGTTTAATTGAACAGGAACAATGCACGACTTTTAAATGATTATATCCTTAATGCTGCATTGACATAGTAGTGTTTCTTTAATACACAGAGTTAAAAAAGAAAGATTCCTTAAAGCTCCAGCCATCCCTCTGCTGTCTTAAAATCACAAGAAATCAGGAAAGGGAAACTTTAAGTTATGCATCTTAATATGGTTTATGTTGCATACCTGATAGCAATCAGTTTTAAAATGTTAAGCATTAGTCCTTTAAAATTATAGTTTATTATTTAATCTATTTTAAATTATTCATTGTTATTAATCATTGTCCTTTAAAATTTTTATACTTTATTTTTCTTATTTATTTAATTAGAGCCTGGGAGTCTCCTGGAATCAGCTGTCAATCCTTTCACATCTGAAGGACCTCACTAGGACCATGTCTTTCATCAGAAGTAGCTGCCTAGGTGTGCAGCAACAGGCTGGTTGTGCAAAACCCAGTGGCTGAGGCACCCCCTGAGGAGAGGTCAGTTTTCTCCTTTGCCCAGGGGAGGCAGACTCACATCTCTGGTCGTGACTGCTCTCATAGCTGGGAAAGAAACTGTGCTCCCACTGGCTCCAGCTAAATGCATCTTTCATTGCTGGGAGTCATGTGCAGTAGGCTGAGTAGGATGGCTGGGAATGACCTTCCTCTCTCAAGACAGCCCAAGGAGTTTGACTCTTGGAGGGGAGGAATCCATGTCTGGACCCCAGAAGCTGAAGTCTGAGCCCTGTATTCCACAGAGGAACACAGGCATTGTTGAAGCAGGAGTCATGCCACCCTGTCACCCTCTGGGCTCGGAAAGAAAGCCACCCTGACCACAGCGTCTCACACAGAGCATCATTCAAGGGGCTGCTCTGACACTGCTGAATGAATCAAGCCATTTGTGTGAAATGTGTAGAAAAATGCCACATCTGTGGTTGTGATAGGGCCTAGGACTGAGGCAGGCACTGAGCAGCACAGTCCGGGGGCACTGCTGGGCACACCCTGAAGCACAGACTTAATTACATTTGTACACTTCTGTGCACAGAGCTGTGGGTGCTGGGGGTGAGTGTTCAGTGGGAGGTGCTGAAGTCTTATTTTGAGTGCCTAAAGCCTTGTATAGTTCTAGGTATTCCTACAAAAAACCCATTTAAATCCACAGAAATGCCTTTGTAATGACAAGGAGAGGATGCCAGTGCTGCACTAACCAGGGCTGGGGCCAGAGTGCTCTGTGTCAGAGGAAGGAGCCTGAGAGAGAACCGGAATGACACTCCCTGCCTGCCCAGGGACACTCCTAACAGGCAGAGAATGCACAGAATTCTCCAGCCTGTATCCACCTGGCTGAACACACTTAATGGAGAGGGGACAGTCGTGGCAAGTCCCTGCTCAGCACAGCAGACATGTCTCCTTCATGACTGCCCCACTTCCCCACCTAACATGTCCCAAAACCCAAAGGAAATTGATAATTTCCTATTCAAATAACAGGATAAAACTGCTTGTTTTTGGTGTGTGTGTTGCAGAGGGAAGGTTTGGTTTAATTAATACTTTTCTATTGCTGGTGTATCCATGCTTGAGTTGCTCCAAAGTGCTCCTGCCTGTTCCCTTGGATGAAAGAGGCCACCACAAGGTGCCCTTGGACAGTAAGTGACAGTGGAATGGAGCAGTGACAATGACAGTGGTTCTTTAGCATGGAGGTGTCAGCCTATGTCCTGCCTCAAAACTGCTTCCAGAAAGGAAAAAAGACTGGTTATTGGTCATGGGAGACTCTCCTGAGGGAACAGAAAGGCCCTTATGCAAACTGGACCACCTGGTGGGGGTGTTTGCTATCTCCCTGGGACTAGGTTAAAGATGTGAAGATAATGAAGATAAATCTTCCCACTCTGGTACAGCCCTCAGATTATTACTCATTACTGACATTCCAACTGGACAACAATGAAGTTCCTACAAGAAGTCTAAGGTCAATCAAGAGACATCAGGGCCTTGGGATGAGTGGTTAAGGGATCGGGAGCAGAAATAGTGCTCCTCCCTGTCCTTCTGGTGGCAAGGAATGAGAGAAGAAACAGGAAGACCCTGCAGATCAATACCTTGCTTTGAGCCTGGTGTCAGTGGCAGAACTTTGGGGTTTTTGATTGTAGAATACTAGAATCATTTAAGTTGGAAAAGACCCCTCAGATCATGGTGGCCATGCCCTGGCTTATCTCTATCAGGTCTGGTTTTATCCCTTTCTCCCTTCAAGTCTAGTGCAAAGCTCTTTCTGTGAGCCCTGCTAACTCCTGCACAATGATCCTTTTCCTTGTTTAAAGCAGATGGACCCTGTCTGTCACTAGCAGGGAACATCTCAGTCTCTAAACTACCCCAGGAGAACTGGGGTTGGGCTCTCCTCCCAGGTAACAAGTGACAGGACAAGAGGAAACACCAGGGAAGGTTTAGATTGGATATTGGGGAAAAACTATTCACTGAAAGTGTTGTCAAGCGCTGAAGGTGTGGTCAGGCATTGGAATAAGTTGCCCAGGGAGGTGGTGGGGTCGCAAGAGACACCTGAATGTGGCACCTGGGGATGTGGTTTTGGGGTGGTTATGGTGGTGCTGGTTAATGTTTGGAGCAGGTGATTTTAAAGGTCTCTTCCACACTGGTGATCCTGTGGGATCACCCCAGGATCAAATCCTACCTGCTGTCCAACAGTGCCGAGCAGCCCTTGCCCAGGAGTGCAGGCAGCAAATGCAGAGCACTGAGTTCAGACAAAATTAAGGAGCTGCTATAGACACGCTGATATATCCAGCCACTAATAAGGGATAAATTTGGTGTAATGCCTTGTAAATATCTCTTTGTCACTTCCAGATGTTTGTGCTTGTAGTTGGTTACTGAGCTTGGGGGGCTCAGATGTAAGTAATTAATGTTCTGGCCCTGTTAACATTCCACTTTCTTCCATTCTGATGAAGTGTCCTATTGTAAAGCAGACAACAATGAAAAGCATGTCAATTTTCAAATTGTTTAAATATATTAATCAAACAGGCAGGGGTGGATTTTCATTAATCATTTTTAAAGTTGTGTATGGGGGGAGGGATTAGCTGACAGAACTGTGCAGTGTCACTGCCAAAAGCCCCGACTCTTTTAGTAACTGTGTATGAAATTAGAGGGAAAAAAAATCTTTAGCTTAGTGACCAGACCAAAATATATTTTTACAGCTGCCAAGGTTCTCACTGCAGATATAAACCAGAATCTAAAGGGATCCTGTGTATGTGAGTGCTGCACTATGACATCCCACTTCCAACAGCACTGGCATTAGTTTTGTTGGAGGCTGAGTGGTGGAAGGGAAGGGCAAGGGCTTAGCAGCAGTTGCACTCTGGCCAGCACTATGTTATACACCCGAACAAAATCATTTAGGGAGACAAATTTCATGCCACGAGTTGCTGTTGTATTTAGAGTGTATGTAATGGCTCTGGGGGGCTGGATTTGCTCCTGTGTCCCTCAGGTGTGGGGTGAGGCTGGGCTGTGAGGAGATGCTGCTCCTGGGGGCAAGTGCAGACACAGAATCACAGAACCAAAGAATCACAGAATCACAGAATTAACTGTGTTGGAAAAGATCTTTGAGGTCATCGAGTCCAACCTGTGTCCCAACACCCCCTTGTCATCCACTGACACCACTGAGTGTCCCATCCAGTCTTTTCTTAGACACCTCCAGGGATGGTGACTCCACCATCTCCCTGGGCAGCCCATTCCAATGTCCAATGACCCTTCAGTGAAGAACTTCTTCCTAACGTCCAGCCTAAACCTCCCCTGGTACAGCTTAGGGCTGTGTCCTCTTGTCCTGTTGTTGGTGGCCTGGGAGTCAGTGCGGTGTCTCAGCACCTCCCCACCCCGTCCCACCTCAGCCCAGGCAGGGCAGTCACCTGAAGGGACAGGTGAGCTCTGCTGCAGTGATCACCTCTCTAGGCTGTGACATCTTTTAAGGAGCCTCTTCTGTCCCCCACAGTGTCCCAAGAGCAGCTTTTTGCTCGATCAAAAAGTTAACAGGCAGTCAGGAGCTCAGACACAGGATGAAATTGAGTCTCAGCACTCGGCTGGGGGCTGGTGCAGCTGCAGGGAAACCCTGCAAAATTGAAACTCAGCACAGAGAGGACTCTCTTTGTGCTTTTGCCACGTCTTCTTCAAGTTCACTTAGTGCTTCTATTGCATGGGCTCTGAAGATCTAATGTCATAATTCATAAGTACCATAATGCTGTTTCCACTTAACTTAGAGGTCTTCAGCAAATTTTGCAAATAAAGAAATGGCTTTATGCCATGTATTAAATTCAGACTGAACAAGATGAAGATACCTGAGCAAAACAAAGTACAAAAAAAGGAATAGTCACAGATTGTAAATCACAGTTCATAAACTGCAGAGAATAAATAACAATTTTTAAATCACATATTATAAATCTCAATTGCCCTTCAAAATCTCCCACCCAGACTTTTGAATTTCTTTTCTGATGCTGGTGGCCTAATCCATGTCTGAGTTATCACTTGGCACTTGCAATAAATTCTTAAGATGAATGCAAAAGTATTAGTTTGTTCTATTAATTATGTTAGAAAATGCTGTACATTTGACACATATCCTCTCAGATGAATGGAAATCAGATGCAGCCCTGTTTTCTTACATTGTATTTCTCCCACTTCTAACAAAAAAGTGCCAAGAAAGATGAAATGGGTCTGGAAGGACAACTTGTTTAGTAACATTTTCCTGGAGAATGGAATAATTTGGATTTTTTTTCCTTCAGACTAAATCTGAAGCACATTTGAAAAATGAGCAAGAATCATATGTCTGAAATCTTCAAGGAATATTAAGACTAACAGGCTAAATGTCTGCCTCAGAGATGCTCTGGAGGATGCACGTTGGCTAAATGATATCCAGCCCTTGCAAACCTGGATATGCTCTGGCTTGGTGCTTGGAGAAAAGGGCCTTAATGAGCCTCCAGTATCTGCTTCTATTGTTCAACAGAACATCTCGGGCTGGGTGAGAGATGGATGCAATTTGTGAGGATCTAAACCTAAGGCAGCCGCTCCTGCCCTTATTTACACTGCTTCAAAGACTTCCTGTGAAGTCTGGAAGATCAAGGAAAAGGGAAAGATCAAGGAGAAGGGAATGAGCTGTCTGAGCCTGACCTGCCCTTTGGCCAAGCTGGCCGGGGAGATGGTGTGGGGGAGCTTTTAAACCATTCCGCTCCCCAGCCAAGCGACGTTGGGCTCAGGAGAGGCTGGGATTGCCTCTGTCCACATCATCAGCTGTGCCATCCTATGGACCTGAGGATTGGGGTGGCCATGTGCTGCTGCTGCTGGGCAGTTCCACTCTTTCTGTCCTACACATTGAAAAGGTAAATGTGCTTGAAGGGTTTCCTCCTTTTTTACCCCCTTGGCTGGAAGAGAATGCCCAACTACTGAAAGAAAATACAGGGCAGGATGCAGGAATAAGAAATAACTTGGAGGGACTCAGTTTAGGTCAAGTTTCTGGAAACCCACAGCTCTATCAATCTGCAAACTGTGAATCAGCAAAAAAAATGTCATTTGTAGTCCATGCCCCCCTTGACTCTCTGCAGTCTGTAAAATATATTTTTAATCCCAAACAGCCTCACCGCTTCTGGCAGTCCCAGCTCTGCTCCTGCTGCCAGGGGAAAAATGGGGGAGAAGATGTAAAGTGATTGAATGGCAGAGGAAATTGTAGTGAAATATTCTGAAAAATGATTAGCTGGAACACATTGCACAGATTCAGCAAACACCTAAAATTCTCATCAGGTTGGGTTTGACGATGAGAGGGTCACCTTGAGGAGTGACAGATTTAACGAGTTTATAAAGTCCTAGGAGATTTTTAGAAAGTTCTATTTAGCCTTGGTGAAGACAAACAGAAAAACAAAAAAGTCAGCTCTGCTCATGTCTCAGGAGAGATTTGCCTCCAAGCATGCACTGCTCCTGGCTACCTTAAATATCTTCAGAGTGGGCTGTTCCTTGTTTCTATTTTGCTTCACAATTGCCCCCGAAGTGAAAAGTACTTCAGATAAAACAGAAAAAACTGATTAGCAAGTTCTACCAAGTGTGCAAGATCCAGTCTCCTGTAGTGAGACCAAGCCAAGAAACGTAATGGAAATTTTGACTGCATTTGAAAATGGTTATTGTCACCACTTCAAAGCTACTCAACCAGTTTTCTGCATACTTAATCTGCTTTTAGCATTTCCCCAGTACACTCAAAATCTATTGCCTATATGTCCAACCAACACAATAAACATATAGTGTTGTTGTTGGCATCTTGGGCCCAGTTATGCATTTGCTTGTTTGCTTTTCAAAGCACAAGTAAGCCATGCCAGTTTTGCTGATACTCAAAAGTAAACAGAAGGGACAATTTTGATCCAGTAAAATCTGGTTGTGAGGGTCATGAAGAACTAAAAAGCTGCATTCATGGGTGATAGGATGGAAATTGCCTTCATGATTTGCTGGTGTACAACCACAATAAAACATTGTTAATCAGCTTTGATGGAAGATACAAGTCTGTTACTCTAATTAATTCTATGGGAATAACAAAAAGCCTCTTTCTCAGATGGGGAAGGATGCTGGTGAGCATCCTTTCTGAACACCACTGGTTCTGTAAACTAAACACACCTCTAGTCTAAAATTTTTTATGCAACTGTGAAAAATAATGGAAATGAATGTGCATGACCAAAATCCCTATCCTGCCCTGGGAAAGCATTTTAAGAAAGCTCAATATCCATGGGCAACACTTACTGGAATCCTGTCTTAAAACAGATGAAGTCTGAGCTTATGATAACCCCAGATGTGCCAGGCCTCCTGAAAAGAAAATGAGAGAGAAGGCACATTCTGTTTCCATTAGGCTGGAAAGAACAAGAGTGAATTATCCTGTACAAAGCTGTGCTGCTTCTGGTACCCAAACCAGTTCACTTAAAGCCAATGTGGCTCTCTCTGCCCTCTTCTGCCACTGGTAGTCCCTTTGGGTCCTCCTTAAATGAACAAGGAAATCATTCTCAAGGTTCTCAGTCCAGATTTCCCTTCCACGAGGTTAAGAGATAGAGCTGCTGAGGTCAGGTAGGCTGCATTTATTTTGTTAGTTTATTTTATTTGATTCAAGGAGGGCTAGCACAGGGTGATCTATTCTGCAAGCAGAGGACAGAGGCAATGGATGCCTGTCACAGAGCAGCAGCAGCCCTGCAGCTCTGGTGGTGTTTTGTGCCATCAGAGGGAAGGCAGCGAGGTCTTGTTCCCATTTGGCCTTAGGAAGAAAGGTTTAATCGCCCCTGTTTTTGCCAGCTGGGGAGGCACTGAGCCAACAGAAAATCGGGAGAGAAGCAGGACTACCAGCTTTTGGGAGTGGGAGGGGAGACGGGCTGCCAGGCCTCCCTGTTCGTGTTTCTATTTCTGTTTTAAGTTTTGTTTTGAAATAAAATACATTATTACACCTCTGGAAACTGCTGCATTTTCTCCGCCAGCCCAGATTCACAGCCTACAATCTCATGGCAGGAAAGTCTGGGGGCACATGTAGGAATACAAAGACAAAAGAAGACAGGCTGTGGTCTCAGCAGCTCCTTGTGCTGGCAGGAGCAAATCTCTGCCTAAAAGCAAAGCTGGGAAAACATCCATCTGATACCCCTTCCAAACTGCAGCTTGACTCAGTCACAGCTCTGTTTTTCAAGCTCAGCTCCTTTGTTTCAGCCCTACTACTGCTCGTTTTTCAGATTGACTATTAGCTTCAGGAATTTTGCTTTTAATTTTCCAGGCAGCTGGAGCTTATTTAATGTGATTTTCTACAGCAGTGTTTTATATCAGTACCCGATAATGGCTCACCTGTAAACACCCTCTCTAACGAGCACCTTTGGGCGTCCCCGGCTGTGGTTGGCAGGGGTGGGGGGGGTGGGGGGGCAATACTGGGTAACAAGTTTAAGCCCCAACTTTCTTCAGCGCATTTTTCCCCTGCTTCCTAATCTCTCCTGACATAATGTTGAAAGTTATTACTTAGCTGCATAAAGAAAACCTGCTCACATGTGGGACCAGGTACTCAGAAGCTGTTAGTGCAAGCCAAGGCAATCACTGCCCAGCTTCTGAGAATGCAAAAATCCACTTGTAGTTCACTGTTCGATTATCTTTATAGGGTTGTTCAGTAAAAAAATCTGTTCTCCCTCAGAGAACAACTGAGACTCCTAAAAATGCCATTTTTGACATGCAAGTCCCAGCTGAGGAGCTGTTAAACTTCTTTTGGGAGCACATGGAAAATGAGATTTTAGCAGCTGTAAATATTAAGGTGCACATCTTGCTGAAGAGATGCATGGAGGTTGTTCATGCTCATCTGTGAAGTGTATCCTCCTGTTATGTAGCAAAAATGCTAACACCTGAGCTCCAGGCAGTATCCAGAGCACTCCTGTCAGAAATGACAACATTTACTGCTTCTCCAGTATCCCTGTCATGGAAACTGGGCTTTTCAGAAGCACTTGGTGTCTGCTGGAGCCTGGTCCTGTCACTATCAGTTTAACAATACTTTCAGTTGAGCTGGACTCTGAATAGAGGGCTTTGGCTATGTATGCCTTGTCTAAAATGCCCATTTTTTTTTTGCCTTATATCCTGCAAATAACAGGAAATTGTACCAAAGTTTTTTGAGACTGCTTGAAAAGAGCATCTGGGGAAAAAGTCACTCTTGGAGAAACTCATTACCTGTAGGCAGACTTTTGCTAATGTTTCTCCACAGTAGGTATTTTCTGGTGTGGTTAGCAGAATCACTTGAGGTCTGTGGATTTCTTATTGGCCTCTCTGGATCTTAAAAGGAGAAAAACAGGACTTCTTCTTTTGGGCTTGTGTGCTTGGATTTGCTGTAGCATAGTCTTCAGTGGACACTGCCCCCCTGGGTCTATAGAGTTGGGAAAAAGCCTGAAAGCCAGCTTTTAAGAGAATCTTTGCTTAAAATCAAAAGATATCTTTTGGTAAACAAAGATTTTGCCATTTAAAAATCTGGCTCGTGTTGTTAATATTTGCACTGTTCTTACAATCTTTTTTTCTTCTAGTGATCTCCAAGGAGAGACTGGCAGTTCTGAAACAGAGCTGTCTAGATGGGTCTTTATTGACACCCTGAATCCAAGCTGGATCAAGCTGGTTGGGTTGGTGGGGGTGCCTCATCTGAGATTTACCAAAAGAAAAAAATAGCCTAATTCCCAAGGAATTTATGCTGCACACCAGCAGCAATATTGCCAGACCTGGAGAGGGTTAAAATACATGCTAATAGATAATACCAGGCATATGTTACTCACATCCCTGTAGAAGGACTGAAAGCTTTGGGAAGATGTTTTTCCTCCAAGTCTCCAAACTGGACAGAATAATAGAACTGTTTCCTTGAATTATACACTCACAAATCACAGCAGTTATAACTTGAACTCCCAGAAATAACGTGCTAAAGATTTCGTAGAAGATAAACTGGGATTACATTTGTTGTAAATAGTCAGCATTCATGGAGCAGTGTGTCAGCTACTGGAATAACTGTGCCTTAACTTTGCAGATGATCTTCTATTTGTGGGTGCTCCGTCTTTTCAAGAATAAAAGGAAGAGGAAAACAAAGCACATTCAGTGTTAGTTACAGTGAAATCAGTCAGGTCAGAGCTGAGCATTTTCAGAAATCTCAGGGAATGGAAGCTAAACTGCTTGTTGTGCTGGCTGGATAGGAAAAATGTGGAATCTATAGAAGCCAGAAGCAAAATGGCCAGCTTAAGGCAGCATTATCAGCAGCTGTTTTTTGGTCTTAAATAGAAAGTGGTTTTTAAGGCGGTCTGTTGGGGATACTTCTACAACTAAGTGAGCCCACAGCAGCCTGCTGCTGATGACTAAGTAAATGGAGATGGTGTAGAGTTGAATGGTTCCCAAAGGAGCTGCCATATTTCTTTCCAGGTTTTCTTGGACAGGAGTATATATCTGAGCTGTTTGTGATGCCTTCATAACAAGCATGGTCCTTGTGAGAGCTGGTATGCACACCCTGCTCTGGCGTTCTGGTGTGCGCCGTGTGTCCAAGGCACCTGGAGCACCCCAGGCTGTCCCTGTACCCAGCACACAGTGCCAGCCCTGGCACCTGAGCAGCCCTGCTGTGAAATGCAATACGGGGCTGGCTCTGCTTTGGCCAGCTCCTGTCCTCCCAGACAATGCATGGGTATGGAAACACATCTGTGTTGGGAGCTGCTGTAGGATGAGTGGGGACTCTGCTGAGCCTGTTGTGTTCCATGCTTAAGCCAGGCTGCAGAGCCGAGCTAGGATGCCTTTTGCTGCTTTACAGGGGGCCTGTCTGAGATATGCACAGCAGGATGTCCCAGGGAGTTGTGAAAAATCTCCAGATTTTCCCAAGACAGAAACAGAAAATTGGAAAAATTTGCATAAAGGATATTTCAGGATTTATAACTTCCTTTCAGCAGTGCTTTAACAATTTTATCAGCATCCAGTATTTCTATTGCATACAAGATACTGCACAGTCAATGCAGCAATGAAGAAATCTCTGCTTTGCTACAATTTCAGCATAAACTCTATTTACAGTCCAAGGATGCTCAGATCTAGCCATAGATGATAGTGTGTTCTAGATCCTCCTCTCTTTGGTTCTTAAAACCACCACTGCCATTCAGGACATGCTTTTTGTAAACACATTTCCTTGTCAGTTTATAATTTTTTTTTCAGAATACTCCATTTTTACCTGCAGTGGGAGCAGCCTGACAGCACAGGGGACAACTGTCAGGGGCACACATGCTGCAGATGCCATTAGAGGCAAGTCAGCCCTTTCAAAGACATTTTAAAAATATCATCTCCACAGCTGGAGTGGCCATTTGTTAAAAACAAATGGCACTTGGGGAGCCTGGAAGCCAGGGTCAGCCATTAGGTGGATCTCAAATATGTGTCATCTGTTTAGTGTTGTATCCCCTTATGCGCTGCCTTTCCTCAGAAGGCCGGTCCCTCAGGGCTGGGGAGGTCAGAGGGAAACAGGAGACCCATCTGCAACCTGCTGATGAGCCAGTCATCAACAGATCACCCCTGCCGAGGGGGAGAGCCATGGGCTGAGCGCATCTGTGCCAGGGGCAGCCCTAGAGCCACAGCCACAGCGAGGAGCAGCTGATGTGACTTCTGGGGAGGGCACCTTCACACAGGCACAGGGAGAAGGGAGGGATGGTTGGGTGAGTCACTGCGGAGTACTTGGCATTGGTGTAAAATCAGTGGGCTCAGCCTGGCCCTGCGGTTTCCTTTCTTTCTGGGAATGGATCTGCACAAACCAGGGAGCTGCTGGGTGGATGGTATTTGCAACTGCTTTATTTTCTCTGGGCTAAAAATACTCTGCAAACTTGGGTTTTGTTTTCCATTCCTAACAGCTGAGCCCTGGTCTGGAGGGAATGAATGTGTTATCCCACTGTGAAAACATCTAAACAGGTGGAAAGGACAAGGGAGGGTAGAAAGAGAGGGTGGAGAGTCTGGTTTTAGACAGAAATCCTGTTTCCTTTCTAAAAACAGACTGAAGGCCCTGTAGGTCATTTTAAAACTAAAACTTGTATTCACCTTCTCATCTGTTTTCTCATGTGAAGGAGCCTTGTGTTGGAAAACACCAGGAGGAAAATAGTTATGGAGGCACTGTCAGAGGAAAGAGAAAAATTGTGGGCACTGTGCTGCTCTTTCAGTCAGACACAAACATTCTGCCAAAAAACCTAATTTTTCACCTGTAACTTCTGTTATGCCAGCTGGACTCTCCCATTCAGCTTTACCAAAGGGGCTTCTTTTATCTTCTGAAAAAGCTCTTTATGAAAACTATCCCAACTCTGAGATATCCCAGCTCTGCCGAGGCATCTCAGTGCTGCCTGGTGGGGCTGCTTCTGTGGCCACCCCCATGCCTCAGCACAGAAGAGGCTATCAAACATGTTGAATTGTGCTAAATGTTACGTTTCCCGTATTTTTGGTATGGAAATATTTTCCACTAAGAAGTGTGATCCTGCCTGGTAAGACTCCCTTCATCCAAATCCTGTCTGGATTGCAAGTAAGTCTGCAAAGGCAAGGGCTAATGCGCTAATCCATTCTGGTACTGTATGTCTTTATAGGAGCTTTTTAGAAGAGAAAAATGGGAGTCCAGAGACTTGTGCTATACAGAATGTAATCAATAAAGTTATTCAAAGTTTTGCACAAAAGCACTCACATGGATCATTAGGGCAGAAACTTTAATCCACTGAGGTTTAGAAATGAGTAATTTCTTAAGTAGCACCTGAGATTTTTTTCCGCCTCTACAAGTCTGTAGGGCTTTGTGGATTGTAAATCCTGCAAAACCACTTTTTTCAAATAAATAATTGTGGAGGAAAAATGAAAAGAGGAGGGATTCTGGGACATGATGCTCTTGTGGTGACTTCTGCCACTGTCATCATTTGTGTGGCCTCTTTGGTCCAAAGCAGAGGGAAGTCTGGAGGGTGGAGTAGCACATGGGAGCTATGCAATAAATGAATGAAAAGACACATCTAGCTGATATGTTCTGCTCAGATAAGGCTGTTGTACATATCAACTGTGTGTTTATTGCACGTATTTTATTTGCAGTGTTGTTGGCATCTGACTGCAAAGGCATTTGAGCTATCTGTATTAGGCCTTCACAACAGGTCT
This sequence comes from Pomatostomus ruficeps, assembly GCA_013400735.1. NCBI lineage: Eukaryota > Metazoa > Chordata > Aves > Passeriformes > Timaliidae > Pomatostomus > Pomatostomus ruficeps. Next base: position 239,606 of record VYZT01032111.1, on the reverse strand, counting down.
GGTGGAGATGTGAGGGTTCTTCCCCTCCACCAGGACATCTGTGGCCTTTACAGTGGAAATTTTGTAATCCTGCTGTTGCTGGATGAGTCTGGGTGCATGACCTAGAGGTGACTTCAACAGCCACATCAACTAATGACTTGTGTGCTCATTAATTTTATGTGTGAGACTAAGAATAAGTTCATTTCAGGGCTGCCAGAGGCTCATGGCTGGGAATAGCTGATTTTGGCTTGTTTGGGAGGCCATGTCTGCTTGAGGGTAAAGGAGAACATGTGGGAGAGCTCCTCAGAGATTTCTTCTACTCTGTATAAGCTACTGGGGCAAAAGGTAAGTGGAGTTTGTTATGATTCATTCAGGCTCTACAATACTAATGGCCATTACAATGGACTCAGAATAAGAGGAAAAAAACCCGAAAAAACAGAGCCAGAAGAACTGGTTGGGTCACCACCAACAGAAATATTTTGACTTCATCCTGGTTACAAGTAGCCACAGTTTAATATTGAAAATCTTGTGATGCAGGCACTGGTGTTCTAGAGAGCACCCGTGAATTGGAAGTCAGGGAAATGCACCCTGGCCAAAGTCAAACAAACCAGAAGTAAGTGCCTGAGGGAGCAGAATAGAGAGAGACGACTGAAGGCAGAAAACATGAGCAGGGGAAAATGATATTGCAGCCTGATTGCTGGTTTCAAGGTTAAAGAGAAAAGATGAAGCCAAAGTACCCATTAATTCAAACTATTCAATCTAACTTAGTTTGCTAATGCTGCAAAACCACTGGCTCACTTTTATCTAAAATTGCAGAAGCCTAATTCAAAGCCTGTTCAAAGAGAATAATGAGATAGCCTGGAAGACCATTACCTAAAACCTAGTTACAATTATATGTTATCTGTGTGGACTCAAGTTTTTATTAGCTTGCATTTGTCCTCCGGGGCATCAGACAAAGGCCATCTATTTGTCAGGCTTTGGAGGAGGGCTAAAGTGTGGCCATTTTGACAGGGTTGAGGGCAGGACTCCGTCCCTCTCCCTGGGATTTCCTGCAGGGGTGTAAGCATATGTGACCTAGTCAGTGCCTTTACCCCATGCATGTCCTGCACCAGTGATCTGCAAACGCATGGCTGGATCCCTCTGGGGTTTGGTTTGCAGCAGGAGCCCTGGCTTGGCTATAGGTCTTGCAATCTTATCCCAGGCAAATGACTAAAATTGATTTCTTTTTCAGCTGAGCAAATTTTCTGGACAGAAAACTGGAATCAGACCTGGGGAAGCAGGAGGGGGGACGGCTGTACCTCCTTTTGTTTAAATACCCCTTGCTCTTGCGTGCCTGATAATCCTGAGTTGTCAGAGCATGGCCCATGTAGAGGCAGAGGAAGCATGATAAACCCAAGTAAGTTCACGATACACTGGACAGTTGGAAGCTGCTAATTCTTATTTTGCCCATCAGAAACCCAGGCCCTCCCTCTGCAGCTGTGATTTAGTAACAGGGTACTGTTGTGCAGTCTCAGATTAGTCTGTCTTTGAGTACAAAATTAAATCCTTACATAGCTCAGTTATGAAATTAATGGATTGATTGATACTGATGATTTGATGTTATTCTGTTAAGCTGTTTTTGCCAAGGCAGAAAAATGTGTCAGGATATGTTTATTTGTATGCTGCAGTGCATAAATGAAAGAGTTGATTGAACTGTTTTTTATTTAAAAAAAAAGAGGATAGTAATATCTTGGCTGTCAGTATTCTCTGGTATCTTTATTGTCTTTGATTCTTTATGGCCTTTACTGGCTTCAGTGGACTTTGGGCCAGACAGTTGCTAATTCATCTTCAAATCTTTACACAAATGACAGCGGCAAGTTCACCATGTGTGCAAATTCCTTTATCTTCTGGGAAAATTTGAAGTTTACATCATAAACCAGAGGCCTACGATAAGTTCTGAGGCCACTTCTGTCACCCCTACAAAAGGAGCAGTTATCAACCATCCGAAGTGTTTCCTTGCCAAACTGCCAACATGAGGAAAAGTAGGTGTGTGTGTGCTGTTGTGTATGATGTCAGGTAGTTGTGGGCAAAGAGTGACTTTTAACAGACACTTTTCTAAAAAAAAAAAAAAAGACATCCAAGATGTTTCTAGCAGAGAATGATGGCTAAAGGCAAAGGAAAGGATACTCAGTGATGAAAAAACTGTTACTTCAATGTGCAGTGGTAACATACCCCATGTGAGAAGGAAGTTCAAGGTCCCCCTTATTTAAAATGATTAGGACATGGAGTGATGCAGGGGTGGAGCACAGAAGGAGACAAAAATCTCTCTGCATGCTCTCTAAGACTTGAAGACAGCTCTGGAAGGAGCCTCTTGCAGAAAGATATTTTAAGAAAAAAAGTGGAGAAGCAACTGCTCCATTCTGGGTTGGATCCAGGCAAAGCTTAAAGTCCATGCTGAATAAGGACAACTCCTTTGGCAGGTGACACAGAAGGGTGTGACTGTCCTGTCACCATGCTGAGCTGAAATCTCACATGATCTGGCTGTTGTGATCTGAATGTTTCTTCCACTTGACTGTAGCTTCTCTGAAATTATCAAGCCCCAGTCTCTGGGGTGGATGTAGAATTTTGCTCCTCATTATTACAGATTATTATATTTCTCTGCCAGTCACTGGAAACCTGCCTGAAAAGACATAGATCCCCATGGAGCAACAGCCAGAACCTGGATCCCAAAGCATCCCTCAAAAGGCTGTGCGATGGTAACTGCTGGGTCATTCTGAAGCACTTCCAAGCCATGACTGTTGTTTTTCTCTGCTAAAAAACCATTAAAAAACTCTGAAGAGTAACACAAATAACAGGGATGAAAGCCTGATCTTTGTCAGAGATCCAGACACTGACTGCATTGTAGTTTCAGCAGTGGGCATGTGGCTGACTTAAAATCAAGGAGGCAAATAAAATAGGAGCACTCAATGCGGCCATGAAAAACTGGGATTTAACCCTTTTTCAGCCTAACCAGTTGCAGCTTAGAGTGAACAGTGACCATATATTTCGTAAAGGAGGAGCTGTTTCTGTTTTTGTTTTCAAAAAAGCATTCAGATCAGCTGAATTTGAGCCAATGCTGGAAACAGAGCTGCCAAATTTATCATTGACCAGAAGATTTGTATGGGGCCAAAGGAGGTTGGTACAGAGAGATTAGAAGCAGATTATCAGCATGCTTTTAGCTTTATCTGCTTCTAGAAGCAAATAATTATCCTCAGACACAACCTTATCTTAAAATAAGTTCTAAAATATAAATTATTGGTGTGAAAAGACAGATAAAAGTTATAGGAACTGTTATTTTTGCCCGAAGAAATTAATTCCCTGAGGAATTAATTTCAATCAATGTAGTTCCTGTAGCTCTGCTACAAAAAGCCAATTTCAAGAAACTAATTTACTTCCTTATTTCAAATCCTCCCTCCAGCCTGCCTGAAGAAAAGGGGAAAAAAAAAGAAACAGTTCTGATGACAGAAATGGGGTCATGCAACTTCAGGAGCTTTGTTACAAAATGGAGAAAATTGCTGGTTTTTTTGTNTTTTTTTGAAACGGTGAAAAATGGTGTTTTTTTTTTTTTTTTTTTTTTTTTTTTTTTTTTTTTGGGAGCTAAAGTGGGCTGATTGACCTTATTTTTTGAATTGAGTGACAGGAGCAGCTCCCAGCAGGAGCATGGGGCTTATCTCGCCCAGGAGGGATTGTCACCCATGGAAATGAGTGTAATCAAGTTGAGAAATGGAATTAATTTGTGCTTCTGCCATGTGTGGTCCTGATAACTTTGGAAATGAAGGAACTGCCCATGGTTTGTCAGCAATATCCAGGTTTCCTTATGTTCTCCATGGCAGCCTGGGTGTCTGATGTCACCTCTTTCAGCTTAAACAGCCATGTGGAAAGCATTATAGGATTTTTGGCAACAATGGGGAAAAAGTGGTTGGTTTTAAACTGGCATGTTTACATGCTTTTTCAAAGTAATGAAGAGTTAAGTAGTTTCCTTATGCCCTGCTCCCTTATGTTGCTTTGAAAGCCTCCATTAAAGAAATTAGGGACCTTTCTGAAGAGTAGACATAGGTCCTTTTTCATATTTGAAAACTTACAAGAATTTATTAGAAAAAAATAAACTTAAGACAAAATATTGTCCCATATCTCAGTAACAGGCAAAGGCAAATGAGAAATGAAAACTCTGTGTACACTGGTCTAGATACTAGAGAGGATTTTTATACGACAAAACTTTATATTGCAGGTACTCTCACGTGGATGGATAAGAAAGCAGACATTTTCAGCTACATGAGGGGCTCTTTGGCCAAGCTTGAAAACTACTGATTTTCTCCAGCCTCCTTCTTTCCTGGGAAAACATCTTCCATGCTGTGCCTCCAGCACTGTCAAATTCTCTTCTGCCTCCCCATTCTGGGTGTCCCCACCTGGTGAAATCTGCATTTCCAGTGGAACACAAATCCTCAAGAAGCTGGACCAGAAGGTAAGACTGAAGTCTCCAGTGTGTCTGTGCCAGGAGACCATCCCTGATCTTCCCTTTTGTAAGGAAGAGCTGGCAAAAGGACAGGCCTTGCTGCAGGGTTAGGACTGGCAGATGTGGATGGAAACCTTTCTGCCACCGGACATTCACCACCAAGGCTTTTAATTTCCCACATGACAGCGTATCTCCCTGTTCTTTTCTGACAGCTGTGTCACTCTTGGTGACTTAGGATTTACCCAGTTCTTTCCTAGGTGGTTTTAAATCCAGGAGTTCAATTGTTGCCAAAAAATCCAGGACAATGCTATACAGAAAAAGAGCATCCTTCTCAATAAAATGCAAGTTAACCACCAACTCCTGCCAAGTCCCTTGATGAATAAGAAGCTGCATTTTTTTCACAAGGATATCCTGATTTCTCTACTCAGGGCCACTGTGACACTGCTTCAGGGAAGGTGACAGTTCCATGCCTGGTGGGAGATGAGGGAGGAACATTTGTCCCGCTGGTGGCTCCCAGTTCAGGATGACCATGGGCCTGTCCAGACAGTGACTCTGGCAAGGGTGTGATGCCTGCTTGGATGGCAAGATCTGCCTCACAGCACCCTAAAGAGAGGGATGCCACTGCTGCTCCATGTGAAAATTAACCTGCATTTTTTCCTTGTGGCAAAAGTGTTTGCGAACCTGTGCCTGAGTGGAGGGGTGGGGAAAAGAAAGAAAAGGCACAAATGGGGCCTGGCATGTGCCAAATATATGAGCTGTTCTGAAAGTACGATGTGTCATGGGCTCATTATTCATCAATGCTTCATCACACTGAGTTTATGGTGGCATTAAAACCGGAGAAGAAAAAAAAGACGTCATTTACATGAAATGCTGGAGACACTCCCTCCACCCTTTGATTCCTTCAGTAAGCTGGAAGGAGGTTTGTGTGCGCATGAGAAAGTGTGCTATACAATGCCAGCCTTTATTCTCTCCTTGAATTACTCATACTGTGCAGTATGTAGAGAAAAAAAAAAAAAAAGGGGAAAAAAAAAAGGAAAAATGTTTGGGGCTTATTTTGCTGTTAAGAAATAACAGTGAAACACTGGAAGCTACAACGTGAGCAAATGCCCCGATGGCTTCTGGAGTTTATTTTCCGAGTGGCTTTTTTGAATGCTGGTATTTCTCTGTGCTTTATGCTGCAGTTGCTACTTTCCTCTGCACACAGGACAACTCAAATTCCTCCCATGGCCCCCTAAGTCCTGACCTCAACAAAGGAGTGACTGTTGTCCCATGGCATGAGGTTCTGCAGGCTATTAAACCATGGAGGTGGAGAGCACCACTCTGGCACTGGGGAAGGGGCTGGAAGTTTGGGATCGTCAGTGCCAGGGTTTGGGGCAAGGTGGAGAGCTCGGCATGAGACTCCAAATCCCCTTGTAAGGCAGGTGTCTAACAGAGCACTTGTGAGTTCAATAGCTGACCTCCTTCCCCAGGGTTTTGGGGTTTTTGGGTGTTTTTTTGAACCTTCTGGGTTTTCCCTTGTGACAAAAATGGGCATGTTTTAAAATCCAAGCCATGGCACAGAGTGAGGAAGGATATGGGAGGCTGAGGCCAGTGGCCTTGGAATGGGGCACTGCTGCTTCAGAGCCAGGGGAGCACAGACAGGGAGGGGCAGGAGACCCTTGGCAGGGGAGGGGAGCCAGAGCAGGGGGTGCAGGGCTGCGCATTTATGTCTTGTGCTGACGTCCACCCTGAGGAATTCACATGGGTGTGTTGTCACTGAGTGTCTGGCCATCAGCTAAGGTTTAAGATTATTTGATTGCTCATTTTGGAGGCTGTTTAGTTTTTCAAAGTTAATGTCCTAATTCAGGCAAAACACCAACATTTTTTTCCTACCTTTTCCCCATTTTTTTGCTATGAGGGGAGAGTCAACTTTTACTACCTATGGCATTATCCAAGGTTTCTTCAAGCCCAGCATAACACAATAGATTGGACTGGCTCCAGAAGAGTTTGTTTAGTCCCATATATAATTATTACCTTGTAAACAGGATGCACCTTTAAGTTATAATTTAAATATGATAAATGGGCCAAACCCAAGAGTTTTATTATCCCAGAACACAGTTATTACCAACTTAACAGGAAACACCTGCAAGTTATTGTTAAAATTAGAGATGGCTGAAAAATGGAGAAATCGTTTTTGTGGAACAAAAAAATAGAATTATTGAAGTTATTGAATTCTAAAAGGTTCAAATGTATCCATTTGGGCAAAATTTTATCCATCATTTTTATTGAAATCATGCCTTAATGTTCTCATTGGCAGAGAACCAGTACACTTTTCCACTGAGAACTAGTGTTTAGATAAAGCGAGGGTACTAAAAGGATATTTGAAGCCATGTAAATTTAAAATCTCATTGAAACAGTGATCAGAGGCTGAGATTCAGTGAGGAGAGCGGTCTCAACAGTGGGAGGTGTGAAGGCCATTGGAGAAGGTTTTAGGAGAGCCACATAGTGCTGGTGAAAGGTCAAGAAGTGTCTGTCAGCAGTGTGGTCACTATCCGAGAGGGCTTTCCCAGTAACTCTGTGTTGATGTAGTTTTTTTTTCAAGAAACTGCTTAATTTCAGAGAGTTCTAGAAACCATTTGAAGATTTTTACTTTATGGCTTTGAAACTGTTATTGTTTTACTGGACATCCTTCTGCTGATGGCACGAGAGATGAAACAGATGATTTTTTATTAAAAATCAAGAAAGACAAAAAAGATTTATTACTCTGTCCTCCAGATTAAAATGATCGACTGTGTATGCTGTGTTTTAAATGCTGCTGCTACATTAACGTGCCACTGTCAGATGTATAACCACAAATTTCCATGTGTTTCAAATGACACTGCTAGGCTAAATCTTGCAGGGTGACATGAAACCCTCACTGAAAACACTTTTCCAATTTTGAAACAAGGTTGCATTAGATTAAGGGACCATTACTAAATTAATTAGCATGGAAAATGCGTAATGATGTGTTATGAACAGACCATCAACCTGAATAGATTACTGTAGAGGCAAACCAATTACTTCTGGCTTTTTAGTGATATAGTTTTTAGTGCTGCAAATTTTTTAATTTAATAGTATTTTTTTAAGGAAAATGGGCATAGTTGGTGAGCTGTTTCATGAAAAAACTTTTAAAATGATGAAATACGTTTGTAAGAGATGGTTTTAAAAGTCTGTGAATCTCAGGAGACTTCCATAGGCCTGGATCACTTAAATATGGGAATGAGGTCACCAAGTCAGTAGGAGGCTTTGTTACCTGACACACACTGGTCTGCTCAATCTTCCAGCCCAGATTAGGGAGAGTGTGTTTTGCAAATGCACTTTTTGTGTAAAGTGTTGTACTCTAATTTAAAGCAGGGTGCTGTTTGGATGAGAACACTTCTCCTTTTTGCAACACGAACAGAAATGCAGAGACCAGAAGGCCAAGCTGACTGGAAATTGTGGCAAACGAAAATGAAATTGAGCTATCGCCATCCTTAACTCCCTGACATCTTTAACTTGTCATTTCCCTTTAAATTCAGATTCACCTTCTAAATGTGCAAAGGTGAAATGTTGTATTACTCACTCCTGCCATATTATAATTATTGGCTTTTCAGTTTTGCTACAGCCCAGTGGTGAATAAGAGAAGTGACTGGAACACATGCTGCTTCTCTTTCCCCCGGTTCCATCAGACTTTCCCATTGTGCACGCATGAGGAGGAGAGGACATGACTGAGTAATCAAAATGAGTCACTTTTCTATCTTTGGTGAAATAACTCTCTGTTCATCACTCCCCTCTGCCAAGCAGCAGGCAGCTATTGCAAGTAGGTAATTGCCCTGCTAACGCATGCCAGGGCCCAGATAAGAACCAAGCTGGGTACACGCAGAGTATTAACAAATTCTCCAAGCCCTGACTCTGCAGAATAAGATTCAGCATTTTCATCCAAGATAATATGCTCTAATTAACCAGTGCACGGTACTTTACACTAAATACAAGGCTTGAATAGAACTTTGGGAATGGGATAATGGAGGCTTATTAGGTTAATAAAGAATCATGTGTTCCAAGGCTGACTTAAAAACACAATTAGACTTCCTTTAAAATAGGCCAAAGTATTTCAGATTTAATCAGTCCCCTGGAGGTTATTGAAATTATAAAATAGGTTTGGCAATCGATAAGTGACATCATTTATGCAGTTCAGAAAATGAAAATACTCTAAAGAAACACCAGGAGTTTGGTGGCTAAGAGCCACCTGAAAACAGCCTCAGAGACTGGATGCTTTTTGTCCAGCACTTGGATGGAAAACATTTTATTACAAAAGTGGGAACCAAACTCTAATATTGTGTGAGATATATAAAATGTGTATTTTCCCCAGAGCAGGGCCTTCAGGCACTTTGATGAATTAATTGTCTTTCACAGTGCTCCTTTCTCATCAAACCTTGGGAATATCACAGAGTTTTTCCATAGAATTCTGTGGGCCAGTTTTGGGTCACCTGGTCTACAGCTCTGAATATCTTGAGTAGTCCATTGTCTATGAAGCACCACTGCAGTGGTGCCCCTGCTGGCCTCTCCTTTAGCCCATATGGCATCTATGTGACATCAGTGGCTGCCTTCAGGAGGCCACAAACGTTGGGCTGCAGCTATCCAGGCACAGGGAACTGATTTCAAAGCTCTGTACTACACCTGCATGACTTCCTTGGGATGCTGGTGGATGAGGGGCTGGACACAAGTCAGCAACATGCATGTGCAGCCCAGAAAAGCCAATCATGTCCTGGGATGCATCAAAAGAAGTGGGATCCTGCCCTTCTGCTCTGCTCAGGTGAGACCCCCCATGCAGAGCTGCCTGCAGCCCTGGGGTCCCAGCACAGGAAGGATGTGGAGCTGCTGGAGCCAGTCCAGAGGAGGGACAACGAGATGATCAGAGGGATGGGGCAGCTCTGTGGCGAGGAAAGGCTGAATGAATTGGGATTGTTCAGCCTGGAGAAGAGAAGGCTTTGGGGTGACCTTGTTGTGGCCTTGCAGTGCCTGAAGGAGCTACAAGATAGTGAGAGACTCTTGACAAGGGCCTGGAGTGATAGGACAAGGGGCAATGACTTCACACTGACAGAGAGGAGGTTTAGATTGGATATTTGGAAGAAATTCTTCTCTGTGAGGGTGGTGAGGCCCTGGCACAGGTTGCCCAGAGAAGCTGTGGCTGCCCCATCCCTGGAAGTGTCCAAGGCCAGGTTGGACGGGGCTTGGAGCACCCTGGGATAGTGGAAGGTGTCCCTGCCCCTGTCCCCCTGCAGGGGATGGGATTGGATGATCTTTAAGGTCCCTTCCAACCCAAACCCTTCTGGGATTCTACAGCTCCCGCATGGACACAAACTCTTGAAGCACCCAGTCCCATAGAATGGTGGGAGTTTATTCCCTCTTTTGCTCAGGAATTTTCTCTCAACAACTGCTCTCAGAACCTTGAAACAGTTGTTGGGTTGGTCTGACATTTGATAATGTTGTCTGAATCCTTCCTTGAATCTCCTGTTGTGAATGTATAACACAGTAGCATACACAACATTAGCTGCATTTCTGCTTTTTTCTTTTTTTTTTTGGGAGGGGGTGATTTTTCTTACACATACACCCTGAAATGTATTTGTTCTGCCAGCAATCTGTGCTGTTATTCCTGCTTTTTATCAATTCAAATTTTTCTTAGCTGATTACGTAGCAACTGATGAGCCAAACACCCCAGGGCCTGATCATTAGGCAAAAATCCTCACCTGAAATCAAAGGGAGTTTCAGCCTAAAGGGTAAGACTGTCTGTCATGAATATTGAAAAACATCATCAAAATGGATCACGCCATCATGTAGGTGTAATCAGAACAGCCAAATGGGTTTTAACCTTTTTAGTGGAAATAATATTTAAAAAGAAAAATACCGGAAGGGTGGGAACACATCTGAGGAAAGCGTCTGCAAGCAAAATTTAGCTCATGTGACTGGTTTGGTACATTAACAGGGGATTATTTCTAGGACTGGTGCTGGCAGAATTTAATCTTTCCTTTGCAGATCTTCTCAGATTAATTTGAATTTTCTCACATTTTAAAAAATAAAATATTCATCCAACATTTTTCAGTTTTTCTCCACTCACCACCCATCTTCCTCCATCTTAGCTGAATTAAACTTTAGTTGACCCATAACTAATACATGAAAGACTGTAACACTCAATAGCTGCAAAAAATATTTTAAAACACTTCAGTCTGTCAAGGCACAAACTGTTCTCCTCCTCCTCCTCCAGCTATTCAGTGAGTATCACTGTATTTCATTGCTATCTCCTCTAAAAAATGTCAAAGAGAGTTAAGTACATCGGACAAATCCCACCTTCTAGGAAGACTCCCACATGCTTTGCACTGAACCCTAATTTCAGTTATAAAATACAGCAATTTATACAGCCAGTTCAGTTCCAGCCCCCCAGCCAAGAGATATGCAGGAAGTATGTGCAGAGCTGACACCAGCTCCTGAATGCCAGGTGAGTATTATCTGTGGATCTCTTTTTATCCCATGATATGACAGAGGTCTGAACAAAGCTGTTCAGGACAGGACAGGCCATTAGGAAAAATATTTCCTGAATTCGGTGCAATTTCTGGAATTACATGCAAAATTTTCAGACCAGTAAGAGTTATGTTTAACCATACAGTTTGATACTGTGCTATATCGGCTTCACAGAATAATTAAAATAACAAAGCACATAGCTGTCTTTTGTTTGCCTCAAGTCACATTAGAATAGAAGGAGATAAGAAAGCAAATCTTCATTTCATGTTCTGGAAGTCTGCTTCCTTCTTCCATGGGGATGTGCACTAGGAAACAGCAGGTTAGGTATGTTTGGAAGTGCATCTGTCAGCCACTTTGTTCATGTAACCCTTGTGTGATATTTGCCTGGAGCAGGGGTGACTCCACCAGGCTTTTGCTGTTTTTGAAAGCACCAGCTGATGGTCAATCTGCCACTAATTCACCCCAAAAGGGCAAAAGGAAGAATTTATCTTCTTCAGTGGGTTAAACACAATTTCAGCCCAAATGCTGGGCACATGCAACTCAGCACACATTTCTCCAGTGGGATGCTGGTCCCTTTCCCTTTGAGAAGAGCAGGCACATTGTCAAAACAGGAGAATCCAGGAAAGCTGATGGAAATGGAGTTTTGGGTACCCCAGTGACACTGCAAGTGTTCACATGCTGTGCCACCGGCACATGGCTGGGTAATATGCAGGATGACTTGGGTAACATAGGGCAAGATTTTACCCTTTTCCTGTCCATAATTCTTCATCCTGACTCTTTTCAGCTGTGGCCAAGTCAAGCACCCCTAAAATCTGAGATGGCTGCACTCAGCAAAGCCACAAGCAGCAACTTCTCAGAGTTGTCACAAGCCATTTTCTCCCCTCCATGGTGTGGCTACACTTGGGGCCCTCTTTGTTCTTGCAAAGGCTCAGTTCTGGAGCTGAGCAGTGCCCCACCAGGAAAGGAACATGTTTAGAGCAAGTGTAAGAATAAATATCTACCAGAATTCATCTGTAACAACACAACAGGAAAACTATTTATAAACAACAACAACAACAATAAAGAAACCAGCCAAGAAATAAAGGAGCGGTTAATCCCATTGCCTGGACTGATCTGTTTTTATACCAGTAATAACAAAGAGATTGGCAATGCATTGCACCTATTATCCTCAATACAGTACTACCGAGGACCCATGTTCAAAAGTCACTCTGTCCCTGACATTGCTGGGTTTTATATCAAAAAACTAAAGCATTGCTTTTTATAGCATATAATGACAGTGTTTATAAAATATCCAAGTGCTCAGGTTTCATTCCCACTGAAGGGAATTTGAAGGCTCCTGCTGACTTATGTGGGAGTTGGATCAGGCCTCACAGCAACTGCTTATGCCCAATTACAACCTATTGCTGCTGCAAGTAGGGGCAAGACTTAGGTTTGCATGATGATGATTCTATTTTAAATTTTGTGTATGGAACACACACACACACACACACACACACACACACACACACACACACACATATATTATAGTTTGTTTTTCAGAACTGCTTTTATCTCTAAGTGTTATAACCTTTGATTAGGCTCTAAGCTGGCACTCTGCAGGTTCCAGGAGGAGTGAATGCTCCTAGTGCCTCTGCCTAGGAATAGATCTGGGATTTATGGATACTTGTGTTTGGGTTGTAGCAGGCTTGGGAAGAAAAAAGGAGTAATTGCTCCCTGGTTAGAGCCACTTTTCTGAAACTTCTCTGTGGACAGCAAGGTCTCTAGAAAGCAGGTGCCTCCTAGGAGGGACGAAAAGGAGTTAGCACGTAAATCTCAGAAGGACCTGCAGATAGAAGTCCTAAGTAGGATGGAAACGGAAATGGACGTACAACTGTAGGGAAAGATGTTTGATGCTGGAGGTACAAGGATCTCACTGCAATACTCAGACAACATAATTCTTAGTAAATGTAAATCTGAGGTTACCTGAAGTCTTGAGAAGACACTTGTGTAACACCCAAGGAGCAGCAGCCAACGATGAGGGAAGAGCAGCAGAGTGTGAATAAAAAGGGTATTGTAATTTACCCAGATCTGTATAACCTTTATGTTTCTTTTAAGAAAACAAAAATGCATCACAGGAATTTTTTGAGTTTTAAATATGATCCTTTTAAAGACAGAGAATGCCGCAAGAAAGAGAGGAGGAGGCATAACGCAGCACAGAAAACCAAATGGCCAGGCATGTCCTCTGTTTCCAGCAGCAGATGTTTATGGGAGAGTATAACGCTGAGTTTGTGTAACATTATTCATTTCCTTGTTTAGCCTCAGTAATCATCTGTTCAGGGGCTTCCTGAGGTGGATGTGCAGCATGGACAATCATGTCCTCCTGCGCCAGCCTTCCGGCATGGATGTGGCCAGTGTCTCCAGGAACCTCTTGGAATATCACCCTCCTCACTGTCCCATGGCACAAAACTCTGCAAAGTTACTCTATGCTGCCCTATAAAATGGGGAGCTCTTCTTTCCCTCCATCCTGCTAACACCATTTTTTGTGCCCTGTCACTTTGTTGTAGCGCTTGGTCACTAATGGTTAAATGCTGTCTCTGTTTCCCCATTTATGAGTTTGGAGATGTCTCCCACGTCTCTCCCCACAACCATGTCTTTTCCAGATATACCTTATTTATGGTAAATTCTTTCTTTTCTCTGTGAACTGAGATGATGTTCCCAAGGACGAACAGGTAGAATTAATACCCAAAGGTATTTCTGGTTTCAAGAAAGTGTCCATGTGAGCTGGGGTTAAAAATCACCTATGGGGAACCATAGCACATACATTTGAAAATCCCAAACGCAATCTTCAGGTGATTATAGAGAGACCTATAAGACATACATTCTTAAAAAAACAGATAATGACTTTACAATTAGGTGTTTAAAAAGAATCCACTGGCTGTTGAACACTCACAACTGTTTTACTGTTTGGAGCATCGTTGTTAATTCATGTAAAGAAGGCAGATAATTCAAATAATGGGAAGACCACTCCTTCCTCAACCTTTACAGCTGATCCAGCATCCCAGCCTTGTTCTCATTGAACTGTCTAAATTTTCATCTAAACTATTGACCGGATGCAGTGTGGAAAAAAACATCTTCAAATAAACAGGCTTTTATATTTGTGTTGTGCTCATGCTGGGGCTGATCGAGAAGATGTGTGTTTCTGGAAATCAAATCATACTGCACAGAAATGAAGATTCAAATGAAAGGAAAAGACAATCCAGTGTTACATCAGCGGACAAAGCCACAAACAGCGAGTTTCCCTGTCCTTGAGGGCTATGGTGGCATATAATACTTTCTCTGTTGTGGCCATTTTAATTATGTGTTTTGATTGAGCACGTGGGTGCTCTGATGAAGGACACAGCCATATCCAGAATTTTATCAGCATTATATGATTTTTTTAGTCACAGTTTATCATTTCAGAGCAATAAGAAAACACTGAGCAGAAGGCTTATTGCCCGCTAAACCTTATCTCAAACAGAAGGTCCTGGCAAGGCACAAATCATCCAAGGCAAGTTCTGCTGGCATGAGAGTTATAATATCCAGATTAAGTCAGTAGATATACCTGTGAATGTATGAGAAAAGCACTATAATTTTAAGGTTATTGCTGGTATCTTGACACTGTTATAAATGAGATCCCATCTCATTTGGTGCAGCAATGTGACCTTATTCACTTCAACAATGGTTGCAAGAAAATCACTGCAGGGTAGGAACTGAGGCAATGCTAATGGACAAGAACAATATCCCCCAATTTTAAGGTTATGCAACCATATGGCATTGCAGACCACTGAAATGGAGAGCTCCAAAGAAACATAAAAGAGTAGGACACAAAGTTTGTGCAAATTACTTATAGAGGGATTTTTTTCCCTTAATGAAGTGATGTAGCATTAGCTGATGTTCTTACCTAGAAAGTGCATGAGCACGTTCTCAGCATTGAGAAGAGAGAATAGCTTTGCCTTCTTGGATTGCAGACAGCAAAGCAGAAGTAAAAGAAGATACTGTGTGTCTGAACACGGGAAATATGAGGCAACACATGCAGAAAAGTAAGTAAGGTGTTATTCTCTATACAGCTGTATTTAGTACTGAGGACTGTTTAAAAGAGAGAAGGCAAAAGATGCCCAAACTCCTTTAGAGTTTAGCTGATTCAGGACCCAGCTGTAGGGACCTCTCAAGAAAAATAAGGAAAACATCCCCAAACAAAGAAAAGTCAGTGAAACCCAGCCTTGGACACACGCTAAATAACAGCACTGCCTGGAGATAAGAAGGTACTGGGGAGAAATGAGAAAGCCCGTAAGTCTTAGGGCTTTATTTCCACAGGGTCCCAAACTTTGAAGTGTACTTTAACTAAACCTTAGATCGCTCTCCAGTGATTTCTCTCAAGGAAGAGTATGAGTTAAAAGAGAACGGGTAAACATAAACAAGTCGTATGTCACACATAAATAACAACAGCGGCAGTCCTGAAGGAATGGCTGCGGATTTCAAGGAGACAGGGACTCATGCAGGATGTGAGTAACTCCAGAGACTTCCCACTATCTTTCAGTGGGCTCCCACTGACGTTACTGGTATCCTGTGGCGAGAGAATAGGACCAATAATTTTAGACGTGTGTGCTCGCTGTTCTCTGGAGTCCTCACAGTGCCAGTGTATTTTTAGTGGTTTATTATACGAAGTGGGGGAGCCTTTGTGTCGTGTTGTGTCACACGCAGCATGTGAACTTCCTGTCCCTGTTCCCGTGCCTTTGATCCTGCCCATCCAGCCACCGAAGCCACAGATCTGACACATCAGCCACCGTCACTTCTTACTTAATAGGACTTCCCAGGTAGGCGGATATGTGCCAAACAGGGCACGGTGTCACTGCACTGACACGGCAGCCATTGCAGGGGGACTGGTTGGAGCAATGCAAGACATACTGGGGATAGTTTATCCCTTTTCCTGTCTGTATTCCATGCCACGGTATCCTAAGCATATTTTGCGTACTTTGCAGCTGTAGTAATGTCACCTTGCCAGGTAGGGCTGCCTGTGCTATGGTGTACGTGACACGCTTTTGCTAGAGTGATGACAATGCCTGATGCACATTCAGAACTCATAATTGAATGCATCATGACTAATAAGATGCTCTAGAGAGGTCATTCCTGATGGGTTTTTCTGGTGTATATTTCTAGGAAAGAAGCTCAGTTTTCCTTTGCAAAGTTTCTTTGACTTTCCTGTTATGATTGTGGTTCAAAATAACTAAAAAGTGATGTTCTACTAAATCTATGTCTTCCTTACTGCCTTCCTTTTCATCAGTGAATACTTAATATGTGTTGTCAGTAACACATGCTAGCTGTTAGAAAATCCAAATGAAATTATACAATGCCTCATGACAGATATGCTATTTCCCCACTCCTCACTGCTATATACCCAATCCATCAAGACAGCTGTTTAAGATACACAATGCCAGTTTCATATCTGCATTTGCTAGAAAAAAATAACACAGTATTCCACAGTTTTCCATGAAAACATGGGAGTAGCTAAAGTCTTATTGCACAGTATTTTGAGAATGGTTATGTAAGTTTCACTTTACGCATTTCAAAAGAATTTGCAAAACACTTGCATTTGAGTTTGAGAATCACACAATGTATTTTGATGTATTTTCATCACAGTTTTCTGTACTGACTCTTCAGACTTTCAGTAGTTTATGAAGCAACATGACTATTGTCTGAGAGGCATTTTCTTTTCCTCCATGTCTCCATCTCTCACAGGTAGAACTGCTTGATTACTTGCTTCCTTCCCAACTTTTTTTTTTTAATTTCTTGTGTGTATGCACATTCATTGCACCACAAATTTCTATTACTGAAAGAAATTCCAGGCCTCACAAACACTTGGATGGGAGATCTCCAGGCAGCATTGAGATTTCTGTCAGAAAGTCGCATCAGGGACTTTCACAACTGGCACTTTGGAATGGTGCTGGCCCAGCAGGTAAAAGCAAGATAAAGCTTTTGAGAAGAAATTCTGTCCTAGGCCTCTCTGTGCAGGGGTATTGCCATAAGCCACAGCTCAAAGGGTGGCTGCTGACTGTGAATGACAGAGCTTCCTTGATCTTCTGTGCAAAGGGTGCTGGCCCTTCACAAAATAAAACACCCAAAGTTTTCAGCTGCCTTTTTTTCCCTGCAAAGAATTGAAATCCACTGAGAGTGGATTTTAAGCTCTCCTAAAATCTTATGCAGCCTCTCTTTAGGGTACCCAGAGAGTACTGAGGCCCTGGTTGCCACCTTATTTTTAAAAAAAGTGCTGGGCTCCCCAAATGCTCTGGGGTGCACAGGAACTGTCTGTTTTGAGGCCTTTTTCCTCCTTTGGGTTGATTTCCAGGGGAATGTCTGAAGTGCCCTCACCTGATACTTGTCCTCACAGTTTCTGTGTATCTGTGCACACACGTACATTCATATTTGTACACATACACAAGGACACACACAAACCCTCCAGGAAAGAAAGGAGGGACAAGTCGTTAATTACGGAAGAAATTCTATCACTATATGTAAGGTAAAACTGGCTAGCTTATTCAGGTTATTTTATTACTATTTTTGCTCTGCTTTGATAGATGGCAACCCCAACGCAAGGGAGGAACAAAAACCCGAGCTGTGCACCAGCCCGTAATGGGAATGGAAACATCTCTCTGTTCCTTCCAAATGTGATCTCCAGACCAGCCGTGCTCCATGCTGCTCCTTCAGGCAGCAATACTTTGGAAAGCATTTCACAGCTCCAACTATTTTCTCAGTGCTCAGGAGAGATTCCTGGCCTCAGCTGTGTAAATGTTTTAACTGAGATTCATGCTTGGCTATTCAGGTCACTGCTTTCTCTTCCGGCCCACACAGGCCAAAATGCATCTATATAAGCGCAAAGTGTCCAAAATCAACACAGTATTTTTCACTTGAACACACCCATGGCACGTGGCTCCCTCAAAGTACAGGATACAATGCCAAGCAGTAGATTTGTACATTTGCCTGACATGAACTTCGCATGATTTATAAAAAAAGAGGCACTGGGCCAGTTGTGTGCCCAAGCAAATCTGACTTGGCAGAAACTATCATTCCAAAGAAGGAACTTGAGGAAATCAAACTCTCCCTCTGGTCTTGAGAAAGGACTTATCTGATGTCGTATGAAGTGTTTGCAAAATATTTCATTTGTATTAAGAATTACAACGTATTTCTTTCTGAATTCAAGTAACTCTCTATGTCCTTTATTGGAAGAATAAAATAAATTTCCTTCTGCTGTTTTGACTTTATTGTTTAAGGGATTTAGGGACACCTTGAAGCTCAACAGCATTTAAATGATTAAAACACCTTTAGTTGTAGAAAGACCCAGATAGCTCTAGAGATCGATTTAACCAATGCACAAATTTTCAGGGATTGTGTTACCACATATTCTCATCCTGCCTGCAACTCTCGGTATGTCATAAAAAACAACAGTTTTTTTCCACAGTCCATCTTGCAAAACAGGAGGAGGAGGGCTTTCCCTAATCTTGGGAAAATAACAAAAAAATCAACACTCTGGAGCTCAGAGATTGATGTAGCTGTCTTAAACTATCTTAAACTTTCTCCACTGGTGCCTCATTGTCATTGTCACTGTTGTCACAAACTCCCCCTTCTCTTTGCCAGTCTATGAATGGGTGCTGCCCATGAGCCTTCCCACACAAGAACCACTAACATCTTAACTACAGCAAAGGAATGCTCTGCTATTTGACAGGCATCACAATTTTTTCCCCCACTTTTTAAATCTATATCCATGTTCTAGCCTTGTATTTCTTTCCAACAATATTTATCCGCACAGATTTGGGTCAAAGTTAGCAATAGTTTTGGGACAAGAAAGTCACTATATTTGATAAATCAGTTTTGACAGAAAAAACCCCCAAAACGAAATATTTTTCGCCTTTTGTTCAGGGCAAAGTTACTCTGGCCTCTAGACAGTCCAAACTGCAAATGTACCTGTGTGCATCACTGCGAGTAAAAAAACTTCCCCCAGGAGGCAGAAGGCTATTTAGTTGTCCTGCAAAATGCTTAATGAATCCCCTTCTGAAGGACACGTTGCTTACTGGGTACCTTCCCAGCTGTGTTAATTACAAGTAGTAATTATGCCTGGTTCAGGTAAAGGCAGGTGATTCCCATGATGGGCCAGTATAAAAGGTGCCTCACAGAGGACAAAAGTCAAAACAATACAGAAGTTGAAAATATTTTCTGGTAAGTTTCTTTTCTCCCTACAGAATCAATAAAGCTTTTACACTAACATTTTAGGACAATTGTCACATTGCCTCAACCTCTTCAATTAAAAATTGCTTCAGCATCTGGATGTTTGTAACAAGATGTATTGTCATGTGATGACATGGCCTTAATGCTGGGATGGTTTCAAAGTCATATACCAGTGCAGATTACCAGACTGAAGGAAAAATATGTTAAGTTTCAACTTGAGTTTGAGATATGGAAGGGAAGTGTGTACTGGTGAAACACAAATTATTGTAGGGCCAGATATTGTACTGTTCTGAAATTCCACTTAGTTCCACTCAATTGTTTTCTGGGGCTTTTTTTAACCTCACATCCATGGAGTAGCTCTAGGCCAGGTTAGAGCTGCACATTTAAGTCCTTTTCAGTGTTTTGGGTAGCTTTAGGGGAAAGCAATGAAGCCACCCAATGACACATAAAGCAGAGCCCTGCATGAACAGGACCAACTATTCTCGTTTCCTCCACACACATCACTTTGCATTAACAATTTCTTTAAATTTCAGGCTGAATGTAAGGTTTCATTTTGGAGTTTTTTTAGTAGAGAAGAAGCATTTTTTTCCCCCCAAGCTTTTAGCCACTTCCCATTAGATTCTAGTCAGTCTGTGTAATTCTGTCTTATAGGAAGCGGCCTAGCGAGTCATGGCATTAGAGTTGTCCTTATGGCAGCAATCAGTGATCCATAACCACTGTGCAGGCTGCTGGCGAAACACTCACTTGGCCTAAACGTTTTACAGAGCCAAGATTAGTGAAGTGCAAAAGGAAACACAAACCCCCTCATTATCGATAGGAAATAAAAAGTGGGGAGTTATTCACAGCTTTTCCCAAGTTCAGACAGGAGGCCTGAATCAGAGTTTCAGCTCCCTTAATGCCAGACCCACACTCCAGTCACCAAAACTATGCTTCTCTCAGTAACTCTTTAAATGTGGTGATTCCTTCTCTGGCACAAGCCACTTCCAGATGCTTCCAGCCCGAATGATAAACTAAGTCAATTTTCTTACTAGGTAAGGAAGCAGATTATGTCTGACTCTTTATAATTTTAGAAGTCTATTTTGGTAACTTTGGTTTGATGACCCTTTTAGAAGCAAATAGTGAAGTGGGAATCTCAGGAGACATGATTTGGTGGCAGCAGTAATGCCAGATATTCCAAGCCTGCACCCTGCTCATTCCTACACGCTGAACTGTGCCAGGAAAAATCTTGCATGTGAAGAAGGCCAGGGAATTTGGTAGATCCTCTCAAACCCAAGCTGTTTTGGTTTGCATAATTTAAAAATAAGGGCATTTATTCTCGTAGATGCAGGAATGAGAAGTGTTGCACTGGAAAACCTGAAGCCACATCGCTGCTGAGTAGTCTCTACTCTGGAATCCGTGATGCAGACATGAAATTGTAGAAAATTTTATTTAATACCTGTATTATATGTCCTGACCAACAGCAGACCCACAAAAGGTAAGTGAATATGCATCTTGTAAATGAGTCACCTTTAATTAAATACACAGACTGAATTGCCCTCATCCTGCTCCCCACGTTTTGCTGGGCTTCATCTCAAATTGAGCTGTGAATATTTCCATGAAACACAACATCTATGAGGGACCATGTTTTCCTTATGATCCCAGGGGAAAATGTACTATTACCATGCTAATTTGGAGAAGAGGATGCCAGATGGCTGGAACAGACTGCAGAATACATTTGCTGTTAGGAGGGCTATACATCCTGTGTAGGATGTGCAATATAAATCATTTAAAACAAAAAGAAAGAGAAAAAATGCTAAGTCTATAGTAGCCTACAGGTGCTTTATCAGTCATGCAGTGCATGTGAGTAAAATACTGTTAATTAATAAGTGTCAGGATGTCCTTAAGGAGACAGAAAGAAGAATATGTCTGGTATAGAAGCTAACACAACCCACTCAACAAGCATCCACACTGCAAGCCCAAAGCAAATCCTAGTACTGCTGATAAAAAACCCCATGAGAGCTGACAGAGGTCTTGGTCTAAGGGATAAATCTAAGAAAGAAAATACAACAGCATACTGTCTGTTAAGAATATCCAGGTCCATCTATACATAACATCCTGTATGTGACAGCATCCAGGAGGAGACAGTGGAAGAGTTTGCTTTTCCCTATTTCATTTTCCCCATGAACTGTGGCCAAAGGTTGCAACCACGTTGTCAGAGCACTTGATGCACCCTGCTGGTGCATTAATTTGTCTGCATTACCATTTTGGATCTGTTTATGCATATCTAAACTATCCTGCAATGGTGCATGCAATGTTAGCCACAAACGTGGCATTTCCAGATTAAGCTGATAACTTCTGTTCTCATTTGCTGTCCTGTATTTCTCATACAACTGGAAGGAGGGAATTGCTATTGCTCCTTCTTCTCCCATGTGTTATGTTTGGTCTGATGGACACTCTCCAGTGGCTCTTTTCCAGGCTGAATAGGCCTTGTTTTCCTCAGTCTAAAGTTGGGGATCACCAAGGACTTATGCTGCAGTGAAATGCTATATACCTTCTCCTCACTTTTCATTTCTCTCCCACTAATTCCCAAATGCCCTGGCCACTTCCAGCCTCAGAGAACTTTAGGAAAGAACCGCAAGGTCTGTCCTTTGTGAAGCTGATCATGCAGGGCCTTCTCAATACAGAAATTCTTAGATTCTTTCTTCTCTTATCATCTTTTCCTTTGCATTTACTGACACTGACCTCTGTCTATTTTTTTTGTCAGCCTATTGGCTAAAACTCTTCACAGTCATTATGGTGGTGATACCTTGAATAATGTTGTAGCAACAGAGGACTGCCATCCATGAAATGCTAAATACTTCTAAAGGGGTTTTGTTGCCACTGCTCACAGGCCTCATTAACACTGTGGTCTTACATGTCTATCACATGAAGGGTATGTTCAGTCAAACTTTACACAATGCAGAGGAGGAACAGATACACAAACCCCAATCATCCTGGCAGAAGAACATGTCTGCACTATTGGAAGGGGTTTGTCTATTGTACCTCAAGTCTGTGTGAAAGGAAATCTAAACCATAAAAGAGCCAATGATGCAAGACAATTATATCAGAAGTGTCAGTGGACTCCAGGGATCTATTTCTGTGCCTGCCATAAATGTTCAGAGGAGCCCGATGCTTCCACAGACCCCAGGGCATTGCTTTGGTCCATGCACACAGAACTGCTGTCCCAAACTGAAGTGAATGAGGACTTATACCCCCCAAAATAATAATCCTCCTTAATCTGTAAACCTGGCTGCTGGACTCTCTACAAGCATTATCTATTGTGTCAGAAGATGAACCTTTAACTCCGTAACTGTGGCAATCCTTCAGAAAACACTGCAGAGAAGCCGTGCTTGGTGTTTGCCTCTGATTCCTTTCTGTAGTTAAAGT
Source organism: Pomatostomus ruficeps (assembly GCA_013400735.1). Classification (NCBI taxonomy): domain Eukaryota; kingdom Metazoa; phylum Chordata; class Aves; order Passeriformes; family Timaliidae; genus Pomatostomus; species Pomatostomus ruficeps. The sequence goes on along the minus strand of VYZT01032111.1, from coordinate 217,003 downwards.
CCATGAGAATTACTCAGTTGCTGAAGCAGCCCCCCTTTCTTATCTTCCTGACCACTGCTTGCAATATCTGTCAGTGCTTATTTAGGAGGGCCCCAAGACACAAAGAGCACCAGGACAATTACTCTGAGCTCTATACTCCATTGCCAGGATGCTCTTGTGTTGGCTTGGAAAAAATATGGGAATAAGATAAAACCAAGTAACCACGTGAATTTTTTATGGTTTAGAAAGTATATGTTGGCAAAGGCTTGTCTTTCACAAATGCAGGTTCTTTTTTAAATAACGTCAGGGGAAAACCCTATTATAACTCTTTTTAACTATTGTAAGACAATAAACTGCTCTACCCAAATAACATATGGCATTTTTCTCATTTCAACCTGCCCTATGTCTCTTTGGCAGACTTCAAAATGTCCTCATAGTCACAAGGGGACAGCACTGGCAGATACAGAGCTCAGGAAAGTTAAATGAAAATTTTCCAATCATGTCAATGGGAATCTTGGCAAGAGAGGGAAAAGGATAAGACAATGGAATTTCAGCTGATGGGGATAGATGATCCTTCTGTTGCCACAGAAAGCCTAATGTATCTGCTGACAACTGTTGAAAGATGCATTTCCTTCATGATTTTTTTTGTTGAATACTTGTATGTTTAGGGACAGTTCTGTTTTCATGCCTACTTAGTGTTGAAAAAAACAAAGGAAGGGCAACTTGCTTCCCTTCCAAACAGAAAGAAAATTCAATGCAAAACTTTTATTTTCATTTTTGAAAGCAGCTCATGAAAAATAGCAACAAGAAAAAGCAAGCAATTACTGTTGAGCATCACAAGAGCCCCAGTCCTTCAGGCATTTATGTGGCAAGTTCTGGGACTGCCTGCTGAAATAAACACAGCTGACAGAGTTACACACCTGAAGCACACCTTTACATGGAAATATCTACACAACCTGGGTGCTAATGCACATGTTTGCACAGAAGGTTCTAAGGCTTGACTAAATCCCACTGGAGCTGATGGAAAGGGTTCAGAAGCCTGTAAGAATCAAATCAAAAGGGTGCACATTGTGCCTTTGACCCAAGTCTGCATTTGCAAAGGTAACTTGGGTACCTCTTCCACTACACAGCCATGTCCAATGTGCCTTTGCTCATTAAGGATCAGGATTTTCCTTTTAAAAGACCCACAGCTCTTATTACAGACAAAAACCCACGAAAAGAAAAAACAGCTCACGACTTCATGCTGAAAACTTGTGCAAGGCAGAAGCAGCAAAACTGCCACAACCATGGTTGCTCAGTAGGTCTAAAATAATTCCTCCTCCTCTCCTTCCTCCACCACTCTGATGAATTAATGAGAAGCACAAAAAGCACAGTGTAGTTGACATGAAAATGTTACCAGTTGAATTAAATATCTCAGATACTAAATGACTTCACTTGCCCACTTTGTTAATTGACTGTAAGGCAGACGTGCTCAGTATATGGCCAGGGCAGATTTTGGCTCAGACTTGTCATCTGGGTGGCTGTGAGAACCCTGTGTATACACACATATGTATATACACTTAAGTAAAAGCATAATCATATGATGGCATCAGTGATTAAATGTTTCAGGCCTTTGTGACTGACTGGGGTGTTAAATGTGGCAGACAGTTTTGAGAAGCTGCAAGGCACCTGAAACTAAAAAGGAAGCATTGCTTGTGCTTATGGATGAGAATTTAGAGAAAAAAATTAATTTTCAGTAACTAGAATATTCTGAAAGATGCTGTTGATGTGCCCATAATAACTGTAATAATCCTCCCTGATAGCCTTAAAAGCCCCAGAATATTTTGCACAGTTATAGCAAGAGATATGCAACTATTCTGTAGAATGACTGACAATTTAAATAATTTCACAAAACAGTGTCAAGTGTGGAAGTAAGTGACTGCATGGTTCTGTAGAAATGCATGTGTAGAAAAATAATGCCAAATTTTGAGAAACTAATTAAACAGTAATTTTACTGACTGGTAGAAACAATAATTCTGCAAAATGACTGGAAATTTTAGCCATTTTGTAGATGACTCATTTTGCAATGTGGATAGAGCTTACTGATGTGCTTAGAAGTGAATTAAATGCCCAAGAAAATGAAGGATTAACTAGCAATCACTGCTCCCTGGATTCACTCCTTAGCACTTTGAATTCCTCAGCCCCAGCTCTACAACCCATCTGTCTCTTGTCCTGACCTGTCCCTCCCAGAGTAACTGTTGGCTTCCTGGGAAGATGATTTTATGTTGAATGGCTCCAAGGAATTGTAAGAACAGCTGGCCCGGGGCTGAGAGTGATATGGCTCCTTGGCTACCTCTGCTAATCTGACCCAAACGAATCTGCAGCTTGAAAAATCAGCAGAATGCCCAAATGCCAAAAACTCTGCAAGTAAACATGCGAACAATCCCCAGGTTTGTTGGAATGTGCAGGCATTGGAGCCTGGGTGTGCATGCAAATCCACACCCACAGTGACTGTCATTCATCACCCTGGGATGTCTACCCCTGGCTCATCAGGATGCAGCCAAAGAGCAAATTCTTGGTTTCAGAGTGCATTAAATGACATTTAAAAAAAGAGATAATTGTGTTTCTTGAGCCCTGCCCACCATACGATGTATTTTCTCTTCTATGGTGTTAAATAGGCTGAAGATGATGGCCAAACTGTGAAGTGTGTGGGACAGGGATCATCTTTTTTGCACATACACACAACGTGCAGAAACCAGCTTATGACAAATGGCAGAGCTTTAGTCAATACCTTTTCCAGGAGAAAGGGTCCTTATTCTGCAGGCCTTTCTACTTTCCCTGTCTCCAGCCATGACATCACTGAGGTCTCTTGTGCCAGCTTGCTTCCTTCATCCATTGATGGCATTATATATTATATATAAGGAAAATGCAGACCATGTGGTGATCTTATGAGGACTTTCTATGAGAAGTTTTGATTCCTGCTAGCAGGCTACTGAAAATGAATACACACATTGGCATCCACTGCACAACTCTTCTGCAGGAGCCCAAAGGCACCAGGAGCTACTTAGCAGGGGAAAAATGCAAAGGGATACTCTGAATCTTCCTTTAAATGCAGAGTGTTAAATTCTGCATTCCCCTAAGTCCTCATCACTTCATATGGGAATAGACCATGGTCTATGGTAACATGAGCCATGAAAGTGTTCATCCCTTTGGCTTGGAACACTCGTAGCTGGAAGGAGATGTTTGCTTGCCATCTCAGTTGCTTTTGGTTTTATTACATGAGCCCAAACACCAGGAAAATTACCTATATAGTGTCACCTACCTAGGAAGAATGAATAATCAAAGGGAGTTGTACAAGAAAGGCTGGAAGAGAAAAGGCTTTCAGGTTTGTGAATCTTGTGTAATTTATGGTTCCACTCCTCAAATGAAGTGACTGCTGATTGTCTCTTCTGTCAGACAGTCTCATCTCCAAGTTTCATGTGAGAAATTCTCAAGGGATCAACTGGAAGAGGGACCCTGAATCTCCTCTGACTGAGAACATCTTCATAAGGGAGAGTCTCACATCTAACTCTATCACCAGAGAGAAAAGGATAAGGCTTCAGGTATAAATTCACAGAAGTTTTCTTCCAACAGAAGATATCGGAGATTCCTAAAATCATCCCTCTGCTCTTGCTTAGTCCTTTGCTCCTTAGTCTGCATTTATGTTGCAATGAAGAAAACTGCTTTTATTGTGAGACCAAGCTCCCAGGTACCCAAATCCTACCAGAATTGTGTTTCTCAGATCTTATCACTGTACTGAGGAAAAATAAATAAAAATAAAAATAAAAATAAACACATTTGGAGACCTTCTACAATCAATATCCTGTACTGAAAGTAAGATAATTAATCCTTAAGAGATCAGGTTTTGTTATCCAAACACATGTATGACTTGGTGGCCTTTCTGAAACAAACCTGTGCTTAAATTGCACGAGACATTCAGAACTAGAGCATGAGCACTATAAAACGCCTTCAAAATATTTGTTTTTATGGAAAGGACAACATAGGGTTAGAGGAGAATGAAAATGCAGTGGATAACACACTTCAAGCATGAACTAAACCAAAGCTTACCAACCTTTACTTTGGTCTAGTAGCTGGACTTTGATAATCCCAGTGGGTCCCTTCCAACTCAGGATATTCTATGGTTCTATGAAGTCCACTTCTCTTCAGTCACAATAATGTTTTAAAATGTTATGTATCACCGCCACACAAACACAATGGGCACACACACAAACACTCATGCACAGATTTGGGTAGGACAATAAACAGCACATATATTTATATGTGAATTTCTATGTGCAGTGTGAAAGCTACCAAACAAAGAGAACTTTTGTCTGCTGACATTTGCATATTGACCTGGATAGTAAATAATGAAGATACAGCTGAGGCAGTAAAGGAGCAATTTCTTCAGAGCAAATTTACTCAACATCTAGAAAAATGAATAACACAACACTGAACAAACTGAAAACAGTCTCAGCCTTTGTTGCTTTCCAATGGCCATGACACTATTTGGAAACCTCCTGTGAAACATACACAAGGACTGGCATAATTTCTTGGGATTGCTGCTTAATTTTTCCAAAAAAGGGACCTTCAGACTTGTGCACCTGGAGGACACCATAAGCAGTAAAATAATAATAATAATAATAATAAAGAGGAAACTACTCAGAAATACTTCTGTGCCTCCAGCCCTAACAAGGCTTCTTTGGGGATGTAAAATTTCTGCAATACTGAACAGATGTTAAGGTAACCCAAACACAATGCCCAGAATCCTTTTTCCAGCCTGTTATTTTATAATTTATCAAAATGTTTAAATGCTCCTTCACTTGGCTATTAAAAAAATATTATTAAATGAAAGTAAGACTCTCGAGAAGGCTTTGAGCTTTAATGTGTTTCACAGAACACCCAGTCAGAGAGGAATGAAGGTGCAAAAAGCCTGCCAAGGGCTCCGTGAATGGATAAAGTGTTAGGGGTGATGTATGTTTTTACAAGATTTTAGAGAGTATAATTTCAAAATTAGGACTGCCTCCTTAAAACCTAATTCAGGTAAGATGTTCATGGGATGAAATGAGTGTGGGAAAGGGCAGATGCTCAGCTTGGGCTCCTTGAGGTCATCTATTCAGCCTGGAAATTTCTGTTTAGTAGACATGATTCTCTTCTTTAAATGCTAAATATTAGCCTATATCTAGCACAGTAAATGAGTTTTTATTCTCACTTGTACACATAGCAGAGTCCTTATGCACCTTGCTTAAAAGTCACGTGAGTCCAAAACCAGGAGTCCATTCTCTAGTACCAACAAAATTAACTAAAACCTGATGGAGCTACACCCATTCAACCCTGATTCAGAGGGAAATCAGAAACTCTGGAAAGGAATGTGCTCAAATCCATATTCTGTATTTGAAAATTTGGAAGACTGGTGAGGAAGGAGCAAAGCCAAAACCTAGATATGAGTTTGACAAGTGGTACAAATCCCAACTCAAGCCACTCGGGAGCTTTGGACACTCAAGTTCTGCTTCCAAACTGGCTGCTGGGCCTTGAGCACGTCTTGAATCTCAGGTGGATAAGTAAATCACAACACCAAGGGAATTTATTTTTACCTTCTCTTGTATGCAGTGAGATTGTTTTTATATTCATTCATTTTTGATACCTGTCTTGCTTACAGGATTCACTGATGTCTGTTTCTTGGAAACTCCTTTCACTCCATTGCTGTTTTCCTTCTAGCCAGCAGGGAATGCTGGTGGATGGAAGTAACTCTCTCCCTGTCATAGGCAGAAATGTCTCTTTCTTGATTAGGAAAGCACAGAAAACATTCCCTGCACAATCTGGAATAGATTTGTTTCTGGAACAGTGCTGTTCAAACAAAAGGCCAAACTGCCTTTCAAAGGCAGAGCACTCTTACCTTAGTGCACCCTGCTTTTCTAGTGCTTCTAGCAGCCTGAAAGCACAATGTCCTATTTTACCTATTTTTCCTATTTTAGTGCTTGCTACTAAGGCTTCAGCCAAGAAGATCCTCACGCTGCAGTCATAGGAAGCCCAGCTTGTCTCCAGGCTGGAAGAAACACTGATCCCTGAGTTGCCAGCCTCTATTCTTGAGAATGGTCCAAAGATCTCTCAGAGCTTGATGTGATATGACAAAAGCAAAGGTATTTATGTTCCATGGCTGTTTTCCCTTGTCAGATCTAGTGAGGATAACATACAGATGTACTCTAAGCTTTCCAGTGTTCTCAAGAGAGAAAGCCCCTTTGGCAGGCATCCTTACTTTTTCAATAAACATAAGGTTTTCCTCAGTTTTGATTTATAGCACTGAACGTGTCTCTTTTCCATTCTGCAGTTGATGATACTGAAAGCTAGAAGTTAATGGTATTAAAAAAAACCCCCAAAGCCTTGTTTCCAAAACCTGCACATATTCTTTAACCTTTTGAATCAGAGGATATCTGGGAGCAAAATCTCCAAACTGAGCTCCAAGATAAATTTCCATGGTGACATTTTCCACTTTGCACTCCAAACCCACAATCCCCAAGGAATAAGTTGCTCCACACTTGCTGTGCCTCTTAAGAGTACCGAGTGGAAATGTTTGCCCAGAGAGGAAGGAAGGGAGCATGATCCTGTGCCTGGCCTGCAACTGCAAACCTGCTGGAATGAATCGGTGGAGACCAGCTCTCTGGAGAAGACTTTGAGACTATTGGTGTGTATAACACTGGATATGAGCCAGCAATGTGTGTTCGCAGCCCAGAAATCCCGGGATGCATCCAAAGCAGCAAGGGCAGCAGGAAAGGGAGGTTCTGCCCCTCTGTCCTGCTCAGGTGAGACACCCCATGCAGAGCTGCCTGCAGCTCTGGGGCCCAGCACAGGAAGGATGTGGAGCTTCTGGAGCCAGTCCAGAGAAGGACCATGAAGATGAGTAGAGGGATGGAGCAGCTCTGCTGTGAAGAAAAGCTGGGAGAATTGAGAGTGATCAGCCTGGAGAAGGGGAGGCTCCCGAGTGACCTAATAGTGACCTTTCAACAATTAAAGGGGGCTTATAAGGAAGATGGAGAGAGACTTTTTACCAAGGGCTATAATCATAGAATCATGAAGATTGGAAAAGACCTTTGAGATCATCAAGTCCAAGCTTTGACCAAACACCACCTTGTCCACTCAACCACAGCACTGAGTCCAGTCATTACCTGGACACCTCCACCACCTCCCTGGGCAGCCCCTTCTGATGCGTGACCACCCTTTCAATGAAGAAATTCTTCCTGATGTCCAACCTGAACCTCCCCTGGTGCATCTTGAGGCTATTTCCTCTTGTCCTGTCATTCCCCACACTATCTGTGAAGGAAGCCAAAGAGCACGGAAGGAGCAGTGTGTGACAAGACAGAGCTGTTTATCAGTTTGTGACACAGGGCACCAGGATACACACTGTCCTGACTTTGCATTCCCTGCTTTCTTTCCCCTCTCAGACTCCATCCTTTTACCAAAAGCCCTCCCTGGGACTTCTGGAGCACTTTCCCTGCCACAGCCATGGGGGAATGGCTTTCCTAGGTGCAGGCTACCTTCCTCTCCTTTTTGCAGACTGCCCAGCAACAATGGGAAATCTGCAAATTCTAGATAAGAAGGGTTCCCAGGAGCTAAGGCTGGGGTTCCTTCTGCCACAGAGAAGCTCCTGAAACAAAAGAACAAAAAAAAGTGGGTTTTTTTCTTTTTTTTCTTTTCTTTATTTTTTATTTTATTCTCTCTCTGAATAGGCCACATTTGCACAGACAAGCAGTGACCCAGAAAGAATGCATTCATTGCTACTGCATATTGCTGGTTTTTAACACTAAGCTCCTATCCTGGTGGAGGTAGCTAGGCAGAGATAATTCTAAAGAGCAGGTCCTGTGAAACTGCAGCCTTAACTTTTGCAACAGGATGTTGTGGAAAGAAGTGTTATTTTTAGAGCCCTGGTTTATCTGGAAAATTTCAGCTTGCAGCTGAAATATTACTTTCATGATACATACACATGGATTTTTATGAATGGTTCTTGAGGGATACTTTTTGCTTCCAAGTCAGTCTTCGGTGACATTTAAAGTTATAACAGCAGTACTGTGAGAAGTGACCTGGTCCAGGAGCCCTTTAGATCCATGAGCACACGTAGCAGATGTGCAGCATCCCTGGGCAGCTCTTCCACCCACCAAGCTCTGCACAAAATCTCATGGACGAGGCTGCACAGCCACCACATCAGCTGGGCTGTTTGCGCTGCTCCTCTGCTGTTCCATATCCTCACTGAGCAGAGCAGAGCATTTTCCATGGCTATGGAGAGAGCTCCTCTGAGAGTTCGCAGGCCTCCCTGGCACAGCTGGAACACTGCAGAGACTTTGCACCCCAACACTCTCCTGCCCTCAAGAAAATGAGCTTTATCCAACAGCTGAGCTTGCAGTGTCTGTCTCTCAGTGGGAAACACTTGAAAAATTCACTGTCCTTTATGCCAGGATATCAGCCCATGGTGTGATCTGCACACACTCACCAGGACCACTCTGAGAGCTCCCTGTGTGGCTTCCAGAAGTGACACTCTCCCTACATCTCTTTTCTCTTTCCTCCTTTTTTCTTTGTTTACTTTCCAGGAATTGTCTGAAGTGTTTCCAGTCTGCCTTTACCCAGCTTCAGTTCTGATCTTTTTTTTTTTCTCCTTTCTTTCTTTCTTTTTTTTTCCCCCTGGGCAGCCTCAGTTGAACCTTGTGGCAGCTGAGCAGCAAAGTCTGCTGACTTGCAGCATCCCTGGGGAGCTGATTCAGTCACTCTCTTTCTGTGGGTCTCTTCAAAGGGCTCCATCTCAGACCTGCAGCAAACTGGCAGCTTGCTCTCCTTTTAAATACATCATGGAATGAGCTGAATGTAAGGGCAGGAGAGCTGGGAGGGTGGGGAGCAGAGGGCTGGATTCCTGAGGGAAGTGCTGCAGGAGAGGAGAGGAAGGGCCTGAAAAATATCCTGGCAAAATCCACAGATATACCACAGGGAGAGACCCAAGGTGGGAGTGCAATCTGCAAGGTATTGAGATTTTCTGAATTTTATAATGAAATAGAGGAACCATGAAATTTTCTTTTCCGTTTACTTGAAATATATGGTTCTGCTTTTGGAAGTTTATCCCTTTAAAGTCCCTCTTCCCTTGTTTTTAATGAAATATGGTTGGATTTTTTTTTTTAAAGGACACCTTGGAGTAAAATAAAGTTTAATTTCAGGATGGTTGGAACACAACATTTCAGCTTCCCATAGGCAACATGTTTTTGAAAATATAGAACTGTTCTTTCTTGATACTTTCAAAATCCTTCCCTCCTTACTTTTGCTGGGACACATCCCTAAGTTTAAGTGGATTAATGAGCTGTTTTAATTTCTCCTGAACTCTGTGGCTGGATTTACTCTCTGTGGAGCACTGGAGCCATGTGGTGCCATCAGCCCTCACGTGGAAGAGCAGACTCCTAGCTCAGCCCTCACCCTGGGGCTCAGGAGGCCTCAGCACAACTTTTGGTTCTGCCAACTGTCTTCATGTTGGTCTTCACCCAAGGCCAAATTCTTGAAGGCACTTTAGCATGTTATTTTATATTTAAAAAGGTGCCCAAATAAGCTGGGCATCTAATGCACATATTGATGTGATTTCCTGATAATTACAGCCAGCAAAAGCCCTGGGGTGATGCAGGATGGCAGAGCTGCCCTTGCACTGCCTGGCTGTGTTTTGCTGTGCTCCATTGAGGGTGAAAAGCCACCCAGCCAGGTCACCCAGAGGTGCTGCTGGACTCAGGGTCTGGCCCCCAGATCCATAAAAGACAAACCTAATCTGTCCCTGATGACCTCATTACAATTAACTACTAGATGGCAAACTAGCAACCCAGTGTACTAATTAAGACGATAGCGTAGAGAAAACCATTGAGTGTGGAAGGTATTACATAATTCAGAAATATTCTGGAGAAATGAGTGCAAACTAGAGCTAAGGAAAGGCTAGAACACCAGAGCAAGTTTTCTGTCGGCCTCCCTGCAATCTATATTCCAGCCAAATTCTCCTGTTCCCCCTGGGATACTGCACTACTGGGTCACACTGTGGCACAAATAGTTAATCCATCAGAGCAATTTTAAAATCCAGACAGTTCTGGGATGGGCTTTTCATAACTTAAAAATCAAAGATGGTGGTAGCTCTGAGGTAAAGAACTTCCACTGTCACCACACAGACAGGGAAGGTGAGGAAAGTGTCAGAACAGAGATTTGTCTCATAATACACTCTGCAGCACTACAGGGGAGTCACACAGTACCATAATTAATTCTTTCTCTTTTCTGACCTTGCATTTTGGTTCTTGGTGATATCCCACACCTTTGTAAGAGGCTGTGAGCCCCTCAGAGCAGGAGGTACCACTGCAGTCAGAGCTTCAACCACAGGTACAGACATATCCAAGCTGCCCTACAGCTGCCCCACTCTCTGCTGCAGGTGGAGCAGCAATGGCACAAAATTCAGGGAGCACTAACTACAAAGGTGTGCAAGGGGAAGAGGCACTGGGTCTTGGACAAGGTCACAAGTTAAGCTAAATTCAGCTCACATGCTGCAATCACATTTCTAATTCCACCTGAGATGCAGCTGTGTGCACTTTACTGATCCCGTGTTGTTTCAGGCATTATATGCATTTACCCTACACGTGCACTCCCTTAAATACAGATTGCATGAATTCATGGTCCAAAATGATAGTCTGACTTCTGCACTGGTATTAAGACTCCTTTGTGGTTCCTGAGAATTACAAATCAAATTATTAAGTACGGCTGATCTCTGAGACACTGGACTTGCCAGAGCTGACACAATGTGTGCTCTCTTTATGCAAAACTTTCCTGTCCAGTCAGTTACACTCACTTTGAATCACCTCCATTGTTAAGACCTTTAATAATTTTTTGTTCAGTGATAGTACCCAAGATGCTAAAAGCTCCCTCGTGTGTACATGAAATCACATCTTTCTTAAGGCAAGAACTTGAATGTGAGTCTCCCACATCACAGAGAAATTCTGCACCAACTTCCCCCTCCTCTGGCACAAGGCTCAATGTCAGGGCACGGAGTGACCCAGAGATGCCTTTGCCACCTCTGCCAGGGCAGATCTTGCTCTGTTAGGCAGAAATCCTTCCCTGCACCAAAGTTGCTGCCAATGACAAATTCCAACGAAAGATCATGTTTGTGGCAAGTCAGTGTTTTGTTGAGAAAAATATCTTTTGCTGAGAAATTCTTTAGCTGCTCCTGCCTCATCACTGCCCAGCCCTGCAGTTCTCTGGCTCTGCAGATGGAAATATGGGTAGGCAATGAATTCCCTCCTCTTCTCCAGCTGCAACCCTGGCCTGCAGGTACCTGTATGGACTCACAGAGCTGAATCCTTCCACACTCCCATGCTGCTGTAAAAAAACTTCAAGATGTGAACTTTTTCAGTGGAGTTTCCTGTAAAGAAATGAAGAAGGATCCTTGTAGGGTGTATCCCAGGTATACACAGGAGTGTTGTGTTGCTTGAGAGTGAGTTCCTAAAATACATGCTTCTGTGTACAGTCCCTGTGAAATTGTCATCCGTAAGAAACCCTCTTGGATGAGAACTTGTACACACATGTGTTTTCCTAGTTGGCACTGCATCTGTTTGCCCAGTTCTGTAAATCATAGAATTGCCAAGGTTGGAAGAGGTTTTCAAGATCATCAAGTCCAATCACTGTAAGTGGAGATGCATTAGGAGGTGAATTTAGTTTCCAGACTGTTAACCTCTCACAGGCAGCCAGTTCTCACTTAAAAGTCTCAGAAACTCCCCTCTGGTAAAATGGATGCAAAAAATGAAGCATCTCTGCTCTGACAGAGGAGTGGACCGCTCTGTCTTATGAAGTGCAATTTTTTAAGTCCAAAAAGAATTGAGAGAAGAGGGTATGTATAAAAAAAGGATTCTGACTGCTAAGGAATCATCTGCATGTGAACAATAAAAATAAGCAAGTACTGCTCATTTTGGAACTGGGAGGTGCAAGTCTGGGGGTTGTTTGTGCATCAACTTGTCATGGTGGCTTTACAAGTGTGTGCCTGCCTGTTTACTCATGGCTGCAGTGAGAACAGCCTGCTTTCCACCCAGTCTGTACTGCAAGAAAGAAATATAACTTGCAGATAAGTAGTGTTGCGGGGAGACAAAACACCCATCAAAAAACTGTGGGAACTTTTGTGTCTTTATAAAACCTGTTTTGATGGGGAACGACAAGTATAAAAACAAAGCCATCTTACTGGTAACAGTAGTTAACATTTCTCCTAATTTCATTAACAATTTAATTCTGAAAGGAAGAAAGGCTGGCAGAGTTCATTTGGTTGTAATTAGAGGGGTGAAATAATAGGTGACTAGGGTTTGCAAATCACTCATGTTGTTTTGAGAAACCAGTGTACAAAAATATTGTTTTGCTTATGGTTTGCTTTCCTAAAAATAAAAGAGGAAAATAAAAGAAAATCTATTCTAGGTATGTTTCCTAGCTTAAATGAGGCTTGGGATAAGTGCTGGGGTAAAAGTAGAAATCCAGAGGTACCAGAAATAATCATTTTGAAATTGTTTTTCTCTGTCTTGAATATATACTCAGACTTCATATGTTCTTTCCAATGCATGTCTTCAGTGCCTTTTACCACAACACGGTCTTCTCAAACACAGGCTTGTTAAACTCACAGGGGGACAGGCAGTCATCCACTTAATGATCTTCTGTAGTGTGGTTTTTCACACTGCATGAGCTGAGAGCTGGGTTTCAGGAGGAGAGAAGTGTTTGTTTTGCTGTTGGGGACCTATTTGCCTGAACAACAACAACAACAAAAAGCCAGATGAAATCTGGATTCATTGCAATGATCACAAAGAAGGCCCTAAAGTGATTTTTACTAGAGTTCAGCTCTTGGTCAATGAGATTCATGTTTGCATATCTATGAGTGAGCCATGGGGGTCCTGCAGCAGGTGTTGTGTGGGGAAAGGCTCGGCACCACTGTGGCACCTGTGCCCATAAAGCCATCACCCACCATAGATTGGTTGGGTTGGGAAGGATTAATGGCACAACCACACTCTCCCCTCCTTGGGACAACAACTGCCAGTGCCATATTTCCCTCCTGCCCCTTGCCAGCCCCGCACCCAGACAATGGAGAGATCTGGCTGCAGCTGCAAGGACGTCAGGCTGAGCACCTGTGGCCAAACACGCACAGCTGAGCGTGCTAGGGCTGGGCTCCTCCTGTGCAAGCTCTGCACACCCCACTGCCAGTGCTGAGAATGATGCAAGTCAGGGACAAAGCCACTGGAGGTGGAGGGAAAAGGGAGGTGCCAGAGCTCCGTTATCTGATTTTACTCAAATGCCCCACAAAGTCTTTCTGTGCAGAGAGAGTTTCCTAGAGCTGTGCAATGTATGGAGGAAACCACGTATGTGCCTGAAGAACTAAGTGCCTGCTGAGGAACTTCCTCGTGAGGGGAAGAGGAGGGGCAGGCACTGAGCTCTGCTCTCTGGGAAGAGAGACAGGACCCAGGGAACGGCTGAAGCTGGGTCAAGGGAGGTTTAGGTTGGAGATCAGGGAATGGTTCTTCCCTCAGAGGGTGGCTGGGCACTGAACAGGCTCCCCAGGGAATGGTCACGGCCCCAAGGCTGCCAGAGCTCCAGGAGTGTTTGGACAACCATCTCAGGGATGCACAGGGTGGCGTTGTTGGGGTGTCTGTGCAGGGCCAGGGATTAGACTCGATGATCCTTGTGGGTCCACCCCAGCTCAGTGCATTCTCTGTGTGTGTGAAGGCCCCTTCAGGGACTCCTTTCCCCATGTCACCAGGTGTACCCAGACACTTGTACGTGTCTGTCTGCTCCCAGGGCTGTGCTCAGGGTTCCCACTTCTGGCCAGTCCAAACAGGTCCTCATCTTCAGAACCGTTTATTCTGTCAACCTTTTTTGGGGGGAGGAGATGCTTGGAAATATCCAGAGAACAGGCTGGAGACCTGTCAGCATTCCCGTGGACCCTGTGATGTCTTGCTGGGTATGACAAAAGTCAGGGTCGCTTGGGCCCCAGCAAACAGCCAGAGATAAGGCATGGGATGGATGAACTGTCTTGGTGACTGCATATGTCCCATGAGTGTCGACTGGACAGTGTAGGACTGTCTGGTTTTACACTATTACTTCATGCTCTGAAATAAATTGGACTATCTGACTACTCCAGGACAGAAATATGAGCACAGCTATCCTTTCTTCCTGGTGGGAAATTGACTGTGGGGCTTCTAGGTGTTCAAGTCAGTCTGAAAATGAAAATATTTGCTGTGGGTTTGTTCCATTTATTTATTTTTTTCATATTTTCAGTCCATGAAGCTATTTTCATGGTGAATTTTTAAAGATATTTTAAAAAAAGGAAATTAAGAACCTGAACTTAACAGGACAAGGTGCTTTTGGAGGATCTGTGTTCATTCTCTGCATGGCAGTGCAGCTCAGCTCAACTCAGTAAGAAATGGTGGCCTTTGGGGAGCTGTCAGTTTTGAAAAATGAACACCCTTGTTTCTCCCCCAAACCAGTCAACAACATGAGGAAAATCATTATTCAGCTGAGGTACCCATACACTGATATGAACAAAACTTCTGGAAAGAAGAGCCTATGCCAGTTTATGGGAGCTATTAAAAGGGTGTTGAGTATTTTGTGCTTACTGGGAAATGGACAGAGGCCACCAAACTCATTTCACAAAGGCTGCTACAAATCCTCCAGTCAGTAAAAATCTTCAGTCATCCACGCCTGGATTTGAGCTGGCAACTGCTGTATTCCTTCAGCACTCAGCCCCTCCTCCCCAGTTTTTATGGTCAGCAGGTGTATGTGTGTGTGTAGGAGAGACTGTGGTCTCCCATTTAATTTGCTGCTGCTGATTTATGGCATAATATCAGTTAGGCAGGCTTCATAAAGCTGGGGGCCAGAAGGGACAGCTCAATCATCTGCCCTGTCCTCCTGCGTAGCACAGCCCATTAAGCTTCACCAGGACACCAGTATATTAAGCTCACAGATGAAACTGAGACTACAGCACTTTTAAGCACACAGGGGATTAAACCATGTGCCACAGATGGAAACAGGAGAAATAAAAAGTCATCGCTGCTCAAGGCCTCTGCCGTCACAAGGAAGAAGAAAGTTGAGAGAAGGCCAGCTGACACCAGCAGACAAACCCATTCCTATCATGTAGAAAGAGGGCAGAGTCCCCAAATGAAAAACGAGGCAAGAAAATCAAGACTGGGTGCAAAACAACAGCCAGAAACTTGTGCCAACTTGATCTGTGAGCAAACCATATCTTAAGTCCAGATGTGGTGATAGGCAGAGCCCTGAGTATGACATGAAGGAACTGCAGCAGGAATAGAGGGTAAAAACCTCTCTGCCATCACATTTTTTTTTCCTTCTCCCTTCAAGCTTCTGAGGAAAACCAAAGGGCAAAAAAAAGGCAAAAGGTTGCCTTTACGGATAACGTTAGACTTGCCTTTTATACAGGTTTATAAAGGCACTCAGGGACATCGGGCATGTGATGCAGAGGCATGATGGGTGCAATGTCATCTCATGATGAGAAGTTACAGCGTGGGGAAAACCAACCCTCAGGACAAGCCATGACACCAGGGCAGCGCTCCTGAGCCCTAACTTCCCTGGCTAGGAAACAACTGACTAATGAGGAACGCACATGAAATTAATTTACTGTCAGACAGGGGCAAAAATGATAGTTTTGTTTTATTCCATCAGAGCAAAAGCATCACTGGAGAAAAGTCAGTCTGAGCTCCATAGATTCTAAGAAATTAAGAATGAGACAAAGGACAAGCATCGGAATAAAACACAAAGTTAAAACAATATTTGGTGGACTTTAGCATCTTGTTGCCGTCAACAAGTTTTAGGGAGAAAACATACAATATCTTCCCTGGAATTATTAGGTGAAATATTATGGCCTTTTAATGGGTCAAAATCCTCAGTCATCAGCTCCTTTCTAATTTTATTCTTCTGTCTGTAGCAGCACTGTCTGTTGCTGCCCAAGAGCATGGTGTGCAAGTAACTGCTCATTTTAATGGTATTTCCCCAGCAAAAACAATTGCATGTGTACTTGAGGATTCTTTTGGGTTCAGATGAATGCTTTGCCTTTGCAGAGAGTGAGAGCCTGTCTGTCTGTCTTTGCACTTACCTTGTGCTTTCTTAAGTTCATCCATGTCATATTATTGAATCTGATTCAAGGGAGACTTCAGGAAGTAAAACCACAATGTAGGGAATGTGTTGGGTAAGGATATTCCACAGATCAGCTTGTCCACTGCCCCTGAATGACACAGCAAGAAATTTTTTCTGCTGATATTTCCAAGTTTCCCCTCCTGGTTGTTTTCTGAACATCACGTTTTTAAGGAATGGAGCTATCTCCTCTCATTGGCTATCTGACATATTTCTCTTTAGTTGCACTAGCTTCAGGAAAAATACACTTTTGTGGACACCATCATCAACTTTTATTCTGAATAACTACAGGGAAAAAACCCCTTGGTTATTAAAGGCAGAAAAAAAAAGGAAGCAGGAATATCAGCAAATTCTGGCATAAACTGAAGATTTTATAAGATTCTGGATATAAATAAAAACTAAGTTTTCTTGTGCTATGATGTCACTTGCGCATATAATGTGATTCATAAAGCCTCTTTTGATAAAGTCCCTTTTGCACCAAACTTTCTCTTGATGTTTTCTCATGCACCAAAGGGACTTTGGGCTCCTTCCAGAAGTGATGGGAGGGAGGGAAAAATGAAGAGGCGTGGGAAGACTGGAAGGGAAGAAAAGAAAATGGTGAAGGTTGTTTCAATAAACCAAAAGAGAGAAGGATGCAAAGTGCTGGAAAATATGTATAGAGGTGGAAAGGAAAGAGGAAGTTCAGCAAAATATGTAAAAGTCAGATTAGCAAGCCAGGTTTTCAGCTGGGGTAAGCCAGTCAAACTCCACTGAAGTGAGTGGAGATGAAATGAGTCCCAGAAATTGAGAATCTATCCCATTTTGTTCCACCAAAGAAATAAAGAACAGGAAATTTACTTTATAGAGAAACTAGAACTCATGAATTAAGTGTGATTTAGCTGGTTCCCAGAAAAAAATCAGCAAGAGCCCTGCTAAGGCCTGCTTTTCTATAAATACTATCTGATTAGGCTAGTTGTATTTTAGACAGTGTGGTGTTCATGCACCCAGGGTGGATCCTAGGGATGCCTAGGAAGATCCAAGTGTGATGCTTGGAGTCCTGTGTGGAATTCATGGTGCCTGTAGGATCTGGTCGGTGGACGGTCAGGACAAACAGCAAAGGAGATCTCTGTGTTTGGGTTTTAGATCATGAGGTTTATTGCAGAAGGTGTGGGGAAAGAAAGACTTACGAGGAGCTGCAGAACGCAGCTCCAAGCAGGTCAGAGAAGTGAGGAAGAAGAGAGGGAAGAGAGCAGAATGCAGAATGGAATAGCATAGAATGAAGAGAGCAGAATAGAATGACCAGAATGAGCGTTTACAATACAATAAATCATCTTCTGTGTTGAATATTCTAATTTCCATTGACCAATCTAGAATAAGCTACAAATCTTACAACATTTGCCTACAGCCTATAAGAATCATTGCATTAACCTATGGCGTTACACTTTAAACTCTAAAAGTTGCTTTTTGGACCCTCTGATGGGTTTGCAGGGTCTTCTCTGACCCTTGGACCTGTTTGCTAGCTGAAGGCATTGTTTAATCAAATGGGGATTACCTCCAGCCGACTATACTATTGTTCTCCAGTTGTTCAGTAACTGGAGTTGGGTAACTCAAAGTTTGTCTTCATTTCAATCTCACTTATAGTTTTTGCCAGGTAATCATATCTACACAGTTTTCCTATTCCAGCTTCCCCAACAGTCCTGGATTGTCCAAGTACGACAGGGAATAACTGAAGGCAGAGTGGGCTGCATCTCCACATTCAAAACAGATCATCCAACTTTCCCTAAGCCCTCATGTTTATATCACTCAGTCCTCGAGTTTATCCCAGCAGGCAGAGAAGGCAGCAAATCACAGCCTCTTGTTAGCAATTGCCAGACCATCAGAAAGTTCTAGAGAGCTGCTGGCCCCACATTGGAGGACAGGGCTACTTGATTAGACGCAGAACAAATAATAAACCAAACAACCCCCTGTTCCATAATTAAACCTCATGGAAGGCTGCCCTTCTTGGAAAGCTAGAATAGTCAAGGCTAAAACCAGAGGTGTCTTTTGGGGTCATGGAGGACTCCAGAGCTCCCCTCCCACCCTCAATCTCTCCCTGGTGCACTGTGGCAGCCCTCCATCCATCTGGAAACACTCTGGAGTTCAGAGGAAGCTTGAGAGAAGCAATGTGCAGTGATCCCTCTCCCAGCCCAGGGAGCTGTGCCAGGGAGCAAGTTCAAGACCTGGACAATGCCCTGCTTGGCCAGTGGATTGGATAGAAAAATTAATTTACAGCCACATTATGGAGGAGGGCCCAGACTCCACAGAGCACTGAAGTCCCTGGAAGCTTGGCTGAAAGATCAGTAGTGCTGCTGCAGCAGCTGAGATTTCCACTTGCTGCAAACAGAGACAGAATAGGATGGCCACGTACACAGGGAGCCTGAGGGGACCTGCCCCTCACACCGGGTGATGCTGGCTGTGGGCACCACAGAGTCCAGATTTCACCATGACAACAGGTAAGGTCAGGTCTTCTTACCCATTCAGCTGGTGGGTGTTTAAACTGGAGGAAACACGGAGCTGCTCAGAGCTGCAGTGCACCGTACCTCAATGCAATGTGTGGAAATGCTTCTCCTTTGTGTTAAACACCAGAATGGGTGTGAGCAGATCTTTTCCTGGAGGCTAAGAGCAGATTCCCCAGCTCCTGGAGAACAGACAGGATTTCTCCCAGGCCAGTAGGATTGCCTGGTGCCGTCAGGTACCACACCTCCATTTCAGTGTCTCCCTGACTCTGCTGTGTCAGTACATTGGGATAGTGGAGGGATGCACACTTACAGAGGAAGGATTGCTGGATTACTGTGCTCAGGAAAAGACCTGCACTAGTCTGGAGTGAGGGAAACCATCCACCACTGGTTGTAGGACTTCTGCAGCAGACTGTGACACCCAGCCCTGTCCCCAGGGACTGTGGCTGCTAAGATGTGCAGCACTGGGAGCAGTGGGAGAGGAAGATGTTGAAGACTTCCCTAAAGCAAGGGAGATTCTAAGGATTTCCTGGGGAAAACAAGTCCAGTTTCAACAACAACCACAACAACCCTGTGGGATTTTGAAAAAGTGTAACACAGATCACAGGCCTATTTTTACTGTGGCCGATGAATATTTCTGAAGAACTTTCAAAAGCTTAATTTCACATTTTCACTTGAATTCTCTATTACCTTAGTGAGGATGCACCTTTTGGAAGAAAAACAAAGCACAATAAATGTTGCAAATTTAATCTGACTTCCCATGTTTTGGGATAAAAGAAGAGGTTTTGAATCTGGTAAAAAAGACCCAACACATTCTTGTCTCTGAGTGAGTGGCTACTAAGAATAGATCTTGACTACCTGCCTCATTCATTGCTGTCAAAACACGGGGAGCCATCACTTGCAAAATGCGTGCCAAGCCTGTTCAAAGGAAGTGGCTCATGAAATAAAACTTTACTGCTAGAAAGCTAAAAATAAAACTTCATTTCTTCTCAAGAGTCTGGCTTAACAGCCCCCTCTGTTATTCTTCTTATTCTGATGATTCTTCCTGTTATTTGTACAGCTGAGCCAAAGTTTCCAGGCAATTCACAAAGTTACTCAGAGAGCTCAAGTGGAACATGAGGTATTAGGATTAGTAATTTTGACTCTCATTTACACTTCAGTTTCATTTACACCCATTTTTAGAGTCTCTTTACCTTCAAAGAGGTATGAGGGGACTTGGTCTTTTTTTTTTATAACATTATCAGAGGTATTCTACATGTACTATCATACTATTATTATTAATTTAATAATAATCACGTTTTGGGGTTTTCCAAGAAGAATTCAATAAGTTTCACAGAAATCAAGGGAATAATAAAAATAATTGTTTTCCCACTCCTATTAGATTTAATAATTTTTCTACTACATGAAAGAAAACCAGAAGAGTGATAGAGTGCAAATTAGGTTACTCAAAACAGATTTTTTCTGAAGTTCATATGCAGGAATGCTCTCAACTTTTGTAGCCTTGTAAAAAAGAAAAGAGTTCTCAATGACAGTGATTAATTTTATAATTCATTAATCATATTTCTCTCAGGTAAAGGCGAGATTATTCAAAGACTTTTCAGTACAAAGGCAAGGTATTTCTCCTACAGAAACTGCAGGGTTTTTTTAAGGGCAGTTTTTTAGTAGTGTAGTTGCAAAATTAATCCAGTCATCTTCTCAATACCCATAGCCACCCCAAACCTGCTTTCAGCTGACCATTTACTCTCCTGCCTTTCCCAACAATTAGGAGCAACACAGGAAGATAATATTTAATGTAATGAGATATTTATATATGCTCTTGTAAATAAAATAATTTCATGCTGTGTAAGTATTTTTATACTTGAACACTGCACTAGTTCAAGTATAGCTTTAGTATAGATTAAAAAGAGAGATATTTGAAACTGAGTAATGCTTTTTTTCCATTCAATTTTCATAAGCATCCTTTTATTTGTCTGCCTCCTGCTCCTTCTCTGTCTTCCTCCCTGTCCACCTTTTCTTGGCTGGTGCAAATGTACATGAGAAACTCTCCTAATGAAAGCTCGTGCAGATTTTTCTGACTTTCGTTTTCATAGGGATAGTTCAGGTCCAAGGGACATGCCTGCACATGTGGGGATTTTTGTTTCAGGACACAGTATGAGAGACTTTTTGAAGGTAGTCACAGGCTGGATTGAGCTCACCCCTTATAATCCACTAACATTTTTTGTTGTAAGGATGACATCACCTAAAATTGGCTTTTGATACTGGGAGCAGGGCTGGTTCAAAGCATGCTGAAAGCAGTAGGAGTCTCTCTACTGACTGCAGAGCTCTTATGATTAAGTTCTTTAATACCATCTGTAGATGGCAATTTCAAGGCATTCCTTTCATTTAAAAACCTCACAGACTCTCTGGTGCACAGCAAGGCTTTAAGAAGATGCCTGCATCCAGTGGGGCTGCCAGTCTACCTGCTCCCTGCATGTTCCAGAGTCCTGCAAATTGCCCTCAGTGTTTGTTTGTGTCAAAAAGATCATAATACTCTTTGTTCCATCTTGACAGCTGAATGCAGAGACCCCTTGAATCAATAATGTACTGCTGATGTGCCAAGAGCTGAAAAGCCTTTGCTTCACTTTGACTTTTTATTCCTACCAAATTGCCATTCACATTTCAGCAAAATTAAATATCCTTCTGTTTAGGTGCCAGCAACTGATAGGAGCAGTAGAAGAAGTTAATTGAAAGTCACTGGCTGCAATACTCAGGCAAGATTGAAAAAAACCAAAGAACCAAAACACTAAAAGAAAGAAAAAGTCATGGTTTCCTAAAAGTCCTGTTGCTGTGATGCAGTGTTACTTAGGACTATAAAATATAGAAACTTTGTGTTCTATTTTTGCCATGTTCTGTTGCATTGACTCATATTTGCACTCAAATGACCATGTTGACTTTGCAGCAGTCTGTGTGAGCCACAGCTTGTGTCAGGTGGCTCCCTACACTGTGTAGGTCACTGTCCCCACCCCTCTCTTGCTCCAGCCAGCCCAGGGCCAGGTGTCACCCACAGAAAGCTCTTCCCTCCCCAGCATTCCTGCTTTAGAACAGTCCACAGACCTCTCTGAGAGAAAAGGAGACAGAACTGGGTGCAGAGATGTGCACAACCTCCACCTGAGCACGGCAGGTGAGGAGACAGAGATGGGGCTGCAGCTGGGGACCTGTGTATGCCACCAGCACTGATGCTTCCTGCATCTGGAATGTGGGATGGGGGTGCTGGTGTCAGCCACAGTGCTTCAGGGGGAAATGGGAAGCATGGGGGAAGCAAGAGGGAGAAATTCACTGGGGAGAAGGGAGCACAAAGCCCCTCTAGCCCTTTCTCAGGAAGATGGGAGCTGTGGGCCCTGTAAGGTCCCACAAGCAGCAGGGTGAAGGCAGCTGCTGTGCCCTTGTGGGGCATGTCTGAAGTTGGGTGGGCAGAGCCAAGTCCAGCATCCAGCCCCCAACTCTGCAGCCTGGAGGCTGAAAGCTGAACCCAAGAGGGCACTATGTCCCCTAGCAAAGGTGTACAGGATCAGGCCCAAAGTATGCAATTTTACTGGAAACCAGTTTAAACTACACATGAGGAGTGGGAGCAGGGAAGACAGCAGGATGAGAAGGCAAAGCGTATGGGACCCAAACCTGTTCCCAAAGCTATGAATTTCTGTGACTGCTCCCAGGCCTCTCGCTACCTTTACCTGCTGCTGGTGTGACCCAGGGCTAAGGAAGATGCTCCTGCTGAAGGAGCCTCCTCCTGCCTCTGCTGCATGCTTTTACCTCTAAATGTAACCCCTCAGGGCAAAGGGGTCACACAGAGCATGGAAACAAAAAAACCATGCTAAATCAAACTAGGAATTTTAGCATTTTTCCTTTCTTTCTTGTTATACATCACTAAAAGCAAACTCAGGTGGATGTGATGCCTCCTTCTGCTCTGCACGTATTTGGGGTTTCCCTGTAAGGTCTGCCTGACAGATTGTTCCACGCAGATCCTGCTACTCCAATCTGCCTCTGATGCTAATCAGCACCAAAGCTGACTGAGAAGAGCCCCAGAGATGTTGCAGAAGGAAGTTGTGCTCTGGGTTTCCTACTCCCTTCACCTCTTAGTTCTGTCTGCAGAAATTGCAATTGGCCACACAGATACACTCATTCCTTATTTGAATAGAGCCAAAGTCTCACCTCAGCAGCTTCCTGCAGCCACAAAACCCATAATCTAATTATCTGCCCTCTGAGAAAATGTTTCCCTGCATCAGTTGTAAATATGCTGCTTTTTGGTCTCATTGTCTCCTTTCCCCAATATTTTTAGACAGAATCCCATTCTGAGCAAATAACTTAAAAGCCCCAGATCAATTTATCACTCACAATATAAGCACAGACTGAAGACAAATTTCCCTCTTTCTCCTCTGGGGCTTTTCCTTTTCAGTGGCAAATTCAACATTGAATTTTAGTTTGTTCTGGCAGAATCCAGTGTCTGCTGGGTGAATTGTGCTCATACAATCTGGTCTTCATAAGAGTTTTTTTTTTTTCATTTCCTATTAATTCAATACTTGGCTGACTAAACCGAGTAGAAGCAGGTACCTGGCATAGGATGGACTGATCTCACTTCTACATACTCTGCTTTTAGAATTCAAGACATCTCTGTCATCAGAATGTAGACTTGCCTTTTTTTTTTTTTTAAGTTATATATGTATGTATTAAAGAATTAAAACCTAGAAAATTTAGTTCCTGGTATGACTGTGAATAATCAGGCAAAGCTGGTTCTGATGTTTGGGTAAATGAGCGTGATGTCCAAAACCCCTCAGAGGCCACTGAAACTTCCCCATGTAATAGACGGGTTTTGTTAGAATGTAACAGGTTCCACCAACAAGAGTTGCCAGAAGACCTGAAATTTTCAGTAAGAATCAGAGATTTTTTGTCTCCAAGGAAGGTCAGGGCAAAAAGGTTTGACACCAAAACCTCCTCAGGTCTTTTCACTGTTTTACTCATGACAAACACTGTCAAAACCATGTATTAAAAGATTATTGGCACATGTCAAAGCATCATCTGCCACATACCAGTGGCAGATACCCAGCTTGCTACATAATTCCATTTAAAAATTACTCTGAATATTAGTCTAGCTGTGTTCCTAGAGCTCAAAGAGGCCAAGACTATTTGAATGGCCTTCCAGGATGTGCATTGAAGTGCCCAATATGACACCATGAGTTAAGATGGATAAGCTTCTATTATAAGGTAAATTCAGGTGTGACCTTACAATAACTGTGGTGCACATGTGGCAGCTTGTTTGGCTGTCCATACCTTAAATTATTGAAGACCAGTCTAATTAAGTGAAGGACTTTCCCAAAAAAGCAAAGAAAAGCTGCATAATCCTTTAAATGGAATCAGCAGCCACCATGGTTTGTAATATGATATAAAAAGCTAATTTACAAACAAACAAGAAGATTATATTTAAATTCAATGTAACTCTACAAAGAAGGAGTTTTTTTAAAATAATAAGTTATACTCATTCAAGTACACTGTTACTTCCCTTTTTGACTTCTGCAAATACTAACTCAGGTCTGGATGGAATATTCCTGGGGTTATGAGACCAAAAAAAGCTTCTTTTCAAGTTCAATTTCTTAAGATATTTAGAGGAAAGTGGGACAGGAAAGAGGAATTGACCATTTGTGGCAATGGAAAAGAAAACCTTTATGAATTTGGTTTTTTTTAATAAATCAAGAGGCAAGGGCTGGAGGAGATCTGTGTGGTCTCTAAACCTGGTCCTAGTCCCCAACACATGGAATAAATGGTATTCCAGCAGCTGAAAGAACAGGGGAGAAGAGATGGACAGAGCACAAGGATGAGAACAGCAGCCAGGTAGGTGATAGTTAGTGACAGATATGCTCAATGGGAAGCAGAAATCAAACTTTGTACAGAAAGGAGAAGACGTATCTTAAAATGAAGAAACTGGAACATCTGGTGCAGGACATCACTGAAGGAATGACCAAACCCTGGTCTAACCATGGCTGGAATGGGGGTTGTGACCAAACACGGTTTTTGCTGTTCCACAAAAATGCATCTAATGACAAAAGCAATTGGTAATCCTGCACATTAACAGAGAGAAAGAGAACATGGATAAACAGGGACAAAACTGATTATGTGGTTGCTCTCATTTCAAATGGAAAAAAAAAAATTGGGCTACAGATGCATTTTGATATGAAAAAAGATCTGTGGAATGCCAGTCGAGACAGAAACATTTCTGAGCATTGTATGTTGTTGAGACACCCTAACTTTGAAGAATATGTTGGAGAACAAATTCTACCAATAATGTTAGAGATCAGAGATTCTTGTCAGGGCTTCCTGATAGGTTTTTTTCACTGTAACTCTTGTGTAGCCAGCAAAAGAAGATGTTATCTTAGAACTGGGTTTGAAAAGTACTTGAGGAAATGGCAGACAAACCATTCAGGAAAGTAACCTTAGCTCAATTCACCTTAAACTCAGGAGACTGAAAGACAAACTAAGACTATAAATAATGAAGGAAAAAATTCAATGAACTTAGGGAAACAGTTAGTGACACAAACTGGTCTGAGAATTTCTAGGATTTGAATGTGGAGGAAACTTAGATTATCTTTGAATTAAGGTACACAAATTTATCTGGAACTTGTGTCAGGCTGGTGTTTCAAGAAGGATTTCACAACTAATCCTATCTCAAAATAGGATTGCAAAAATAATGAGATCCTCCTAATATGGGGAAAAGATACATTTTCAGAAAAGATCTGTCGAAGAAAATCTCAGTCTTACAACTGGAGATTTGAAAGGCTATTGAGACAATTGTCCAGCCAACTTCTTCCAGAAAATTCAACTGCCTTAAAAGAAATGGCAAAAGGCTCCTGAGGCATATAAATGGAAAAGGAAAAGTAAGTATAAAACAGAACAAGAACTTTGCCATATTTTTCAGTAAGTACAGTTTCATGGGCTGCAGTGCCAAAAGCAGGAGGGGGAATGGAGCACAAATGCAGACAGTAAAGAACGTGCAGGTATTTTCTAAATCTGCATGTTTGCTGTGTTCCTCCTTTCAGTGTGGTGCATTGGATCCAGGAGTCGGTTAGAGCCCCATTCTGGGGAGAGAGGCAAGACACCTGGAGATACTTGGATCTCCTTGTTTTTCTTGGAATGGGACAAACCTTCAAGACTGATAAGCACATAATCTGATAGAAAACACTTTTCTTCAGACAGTGGCAGCACCATCCATTTGGCATTAACTTTCAGCAGTGTGTCCCTAGAGCATGGATGAGAAGAGTCACCTGAAAAACAAGGAGAAGGAGAAGCAGAGAAGAGCTAAACAAGCTCAGGCAGAGAGGCTGACACTGGAGGTTTTCAAGGCCGACACACAAGCACCTTGCCAAGACAGTTTTTCGCCTGGGAACTCTGCTTCATTACCAGATGACCAGCAAACATAAATCCACG
This sequence comes from Pomatostomus ruficeps, assembly GCA_013400735.1. Classification (NCBI taxonomy): domain Eukaryota; kingdom Metazoa; phylum Chordata; class Aves; order Passeriformes; family Timaliidae; genus Pomatostomus; species Pomatostomus ruficeps. The sequence continues at coordinate 190,919 of VYZT01032111.1, read as the reverse complement.
GGGAAAAAAGTTATCTAGCCCATCTACAACATCGTTCTGATCTGTCTTGAGAGAATCTGTGTCAGTTTGGGTTTCTCCAGTGGGGCCATGGAAGTAGCACGCTGTTGTCAGGGCTGGGGGCAAGAGAAAGATGTGTCTCTGTCACAAATGCACAACAGGGAGTCCCACGTTGGAGGTGGATGCAAAAACATTCCTGTGCTGTAGAGAAAGGATTAGCTTTTGGACTGATCTCTTCAATTATTTTCATGAATGGTCTTGGCACCATAATAGGAATGCACAGGAACGCATTCATCAAACTTTTTGATGAGAATTTGGGATATTGCCAGAGCAGCAAAGCATCAAACTGTCATACATTAGGAACTGAACTATTAGAATAAAAGAAGTGTAGTAGGTCATGCACTTTATGAACTAATGATAACAGTTTCTGAAAAAAGCTGGGAACTCTGCCGTTGGAAAAGTTCAGGGGGAAAAAAAAGGTCAGGGAAGCTTGAAAATGCTGGTCAGTACAGAAGGATTGGGAGTCAGGATGTGAGGCAGCTATGAAAAAGATTGTGGTAATCCCAGGTTAACCATTTCCACTCAAAACAGGAAAGTGTTTATATCACTGGAGAGGGCAGGAACAACTTTTTTTCTGGAAAACTTTGAACTGTTCCTTTCACCTGTGCCTAAAACAGAGGAATTCAAAGTGGAACAAACACTCCCCAGTGATGCAGATTTCATGTCATGGTGAACTGAGTGCCATTTGGTCTCACACATTTCTTGTGTTCATGCAGCTGTGTGGTGAACCACAAGAGAGGAAAAAGCCTTTAGAGGCAGAGATTACCCTTGTAAGATTTGAGGATGTAGTTCTTGTAGAACATGTGATTATTGAAAGTCATGTTATTTATTTCCTTTGTAAGACTTTAAGTACATACATGGATTTTTCCAGATATTTAGCTCTCATTATTTTAGCAGAAACTTCACGAGTTCAAATTGCCATTTCATTTGTTAATTTTTCCAAACCTGCTCAGCAGTAAAAAAATCCACCTCAGACCTAAACAGGAGTCACTGCTATCTCTGAAAACACAGATCTGTCTGGGGGACTCCTTCTTTCATAAAACATGATGGTGTTTGAAGGGTTGAGCAAGAATTGGCAGATTTTGGATAGGTCCCCTTCAACCTGGGCCTTTGAGAAGGGTTGGGGCCTGCCTCCCTCCATGCAAGAGCAAGGGGGCATGAAATGAAAAGAAATAATCAAATGAAATGAAATGAACTGGAATGATGTGTTTGCAGCACAGAAAGAGCACTCCAGGAGGCAACCAGAGTGGGACTCACTGCCACAACTCACCCTTGATGCCAAAATTTAGCACAGGTTCAAAAGATGATTCAAGAAAGACAGGGAAGAGATGTCCAGGAAGAGCTTTGTTTCTAAAAGCTTTTCTTTCTTGGGAAATAACCGGGACATATTGCTGCAGGCTGGGAAAATGCTCTGGGGAATTTCACTACCTGTTTGCCATGCACTGACCATCTCCTCCAGGCATCTGTTACTAAGCCCTGCTGGGGACAGGTCAGTGGCCTATTTGAACCTTTGATCTGACCTAGAATTACCCTTCCCATGTTCCTTCAGAGTATAATTAAACTAATTCATCACAAAGAAAACAGTAAACTCTCTTTCTTATCTTAGAGATAAACTCCTTTTCCTTCCTAGAAAAAATCAGTCTGTATGGATGGATATCAACTTCGGGCAATCAGTAACATCAGCTTGTTGACAAGAAACTTGTAAAAACAATTCATATGAATAAATCAGTCACTTCTAAAGATGTCTAAATTCTTCAAGGAGATCCACACCTGCAAAAATTTAGACACATTTTCCCCTCTAAAAGTAGGTTCCTACAGTCAGTCTCCTAATTCCATATTTAAGTACATGTCTTTTATTCAGAGGCAGCAAGAACCCAACTATTTTTATTTTTTCCTTTTCTTTTGTCCAGTAACTGGTCAGTTGCAATCTGTATTAATGAAGTCTGGCCCTGTACTAAAGTCTGGATGATTCTTGTTCCTTTAAGGATATCCTGTAGTTAAATAAATGGCTTATGTTCCTCAAAATGGGAGAACATAGAGATTTAAAAGTTATATTGCAGAAAAAAGTTAGATGTCTTTTTTTCCTCTCAAGGCTGACTCAGCTGTTTTCCTCTCAAGTTATGAAGTAAAGCTGTTGCTTTAACACTGATTGGTTGTGTACTACTGGCTCTCTTTAGCCAGATTACCTGTGTGAATGTATTCATGGAAAAGAAACCACTCCCACAAATTAAATATATGTTTATAGGCTTGATTTTATCTTAATGCTTCATAAATAGTGTACCATGTGGACAAGCACTGACAAGATAGAACAAGTGTCCATAAAAAGTTTGGCCTGGGAAACGTCTGCCTCTGAATTTCAAAGCTACCTCCAGTCAGAGCACTGGACACAGATCCAGCACCAGCCACACTTCCAAGACCACGTTTAGGCAACCATGAAAACTGAATTTTTTAAGACAGTGAAGCTCCAGTGTGAGTTTTTGAATAAATGCTCACTTCAAATGCTGACAGCAAGCTGGAGATGCCAGCTCTTGGGTAACTTCTGGCTGCAGCTGAAATGGTAAGCAGAGACTATATGAAAATGCAATTATGGGTTTACAGCGCTTGGAATGGTAGGTCTGGATATGAACATCAGTAGTGAGCAGGTGGAATGTCCTTCTCTTCAGAGACACTTTGGAGGGGCAGTAATGTAAAGAACAAAGAAAACTAGTCTGGCTTGCTTGTAGATGCTCTGTTGATTTTTTCCCCGGCTTGTTTGTTAATTTCCTGTTTTCAGGCTGTAACTTGTAAACAACATATTGCTCTGAAACGTGGGCTTTGAGCTGCAGTAGTTACCCTGCATTTGGTGCTCTATTCCATGTCCCTGCCATTTATTGTAGCACCCAATGGAGATTTCTGCACAGCACCTGCAACCCAGGCTGGCAAAAGCCTCAGGTGCTGGACTATGCTGGGATAGCAGAGCCCAGCTGTTTTCTGAAAGGGTTTTCTCTTAGCACAGAGAACACTTTGAGTCCCTCTCATGGTCACTGCTGCAGATATTCAGCAGGTCAGGGTGAGCCTGGGCCTGCCTGAGACCAGCTAGAGCACTGCTGCACAAACAGTGGGCACAGTAATGCTTTAGATCAAGTGCATCACCTGGTGCTGGGACAGCCCAGCCCCATTCTGGACATTGACACCACTAAGGCTGTTATAATCTGAGTAGAAACATCTGTAATCTGAGAAGAAACACCTGGCTCACAAGCCTTCCCTCACTCTTTTCTAAACTGAAAGAAACCCCAAGCCCCTCCAAACCCATGCCCCTTCCTCAGCCCACAGAAGTGTCCGATAATTATCCGCCTTTTCAAAATTAGCACAGTATCACTTGGTTGTGACTAAGCTCATTTCAAACCTGCTCCTCAGGAAATGCCACTACTAAATTCCAGGCAATTATTCAGGTGAACTCACTTAGCATACAATAATAATAAATAAAAAAAATCATTTGTTCCAGGTGCTTTATTGGCAGAACCTGACATTTGTGTCTATTTTTCCCTCTGTCACCCAAACTCCCTTTGGATTTTGCTGCTCTGTAATTGTCCAGGTTGTTCTGCCTCCTCCTCATGTGAGAGATGGCTGGGGAGGGAAGGAGCTTTAATGAAAGAAGCATGGACTAGAGCCACAGAATAAATATAAATATGGCCCTTGTTTTCTTATTTTGCAGCTGACCCACATGCATTGTAAAACACACTCCTCCATAATATCATTAAAAATATTTTGAGTATCAAATATTCTGCATGTTTCAAATGGAATTAATTCCTTTGTCTGCATGCTTTGTTTATTAATTAACATTGTGCAGGGAACTGGATAAAGCAAAAAGAACAATGTCCTATTTTCTTCAAAGACTCGCAGTCTAAGTACAGAGGCAAAGAGTGAAAATAAATAAAATAAAATGCAGAAAATTATGGCCATAGCTTCCAAAGTAATTTAGACACCTGTGTACTTGATTTTGAAAAGAGATCGGTATTGTGTTTAGTCATTTTCTGGGAGTGGGGATGGGATGACTGGAGGTGCTGGAAATTAGGTGCATATAGGAAGTCTTGAGGAGAACCACTAAAACAAATGTGTCCCAAACACTTGATTGCTTTCAAAAGCTTGATACTGGAATCTTTAATTTCTTTCCACATACCTTGAGCTTCATTTGCCATTTAGATAGTAGGTGTGCATTGTATTTTTATTAGATGGGCTGGTATCTGTGGAGCTCTCAAGAGAAATAAGCATCATCCAGAAGCAGTTTTTATTAAGCATTAGCTTCCTCTCAACCTAAAAGTGAACATTGAAAAGGTTTACAGGTTGGGGTTTTTTTCACCTCTCAGTTTGAAGAGACCTTCATCAGTGGCTAGAGTCCAATAGAAAGGGACTTGCCACAGAACACAAGCGAAAACCAGTAGAGAGATCCTCAGAGGAGAATAATATGGTTTTATCAATAATGAGATTAGGATTTTATGTGTGAAATCTCTAAGCCTGAGCCACTGGCCTTGTCTCTTATATGCTGTATATTTTATTCTACCTCTTACCTTATTTACCACTGAATCACTTCAGAGCAACCTCTCTCTCCAGGTTACAGTTGGGTCAGATTAGGACATCTGCTTGATATTCATGGTAGGGTTCTATCAATAATGGGCTTCCCTGAATTGAACTCAAGTCAACAGGATAATTGTATCTAGAAAGAAAATACTGTGTTTCTTCCTTCTGTTCCTCGTTTAGTTAATTTGTACTGTGGACAGAACCTGATGTGTGAAAACCCCTTTCCTCCTGTAGCTTTGCATGACCGATGAAGACAGAGATTTGCTTTACGAAAGCAGCAATAATACAAATCCCTTTGCAGGCTTTCATCCCTCAGAGTACTGCAAAAACATATCCAGTTTAAAAGGGAGATGTGACTCTCTTGTCCTATGTAACCACTGGCCTTAAAACAGTGTAAGGAACCATTTTAGAACACAGGCCCTTTCTAATGACATTTTTTCTTTGCTTATTTTAGAAATCCTATAAAAACAAAACAAATAAACAAACCAAAAAAACCCCCAGCCAAAACAAACCCCAAAACCCCCACAACAAATGGATATTTAAAGACAGATCAATTTAGAGGAGAATTCTACATTTCCTCTTAGCAGCTAAAGGGCTTCACAGTGCTCTTGCAGAGGCCGCATGAGCAAACACATGCTGATCATGCTGGAAGATCCTGGAATTTCTTAGGAAAGAAATACTGGAAGAGATGATACCCCAAAGAAACTCAAAGAAAAGAAGTCTTCTAACAGATACCTTTGAGACTCTCACTCTGTGAAATGCAACATTTAAGAGGCACATGACCACTGGAAAAAGAGTATTTTGCAGTTTAAATAGAAACTGTTCAATGCTGTGAAATAAGTCGTATGATAATTGCAGTTAAAAAGTGATTTGCAGCTTCACAGAACAGTTGCCTCCTTAATCTTTTACCAGGAAACTGCTTTTCAGGGCTAGGACCACATGGAAACGTGCTCTATGCACTGAAAAACTGTCCACAGGGGAGCCACATACTCTTCTTCAAAAAGCTGGATTCCTAAACTAAATAATCAGAGCATTCTGCCTGTAGAGATGGTTTGCTTTCCTGAAGGGCTGACCAGGCAGAAGTTCCTGCTGAGTTTTTAAAAAGCCCAGGCCTTCTTCCTTTAGCAACCTTGATGTAAAATTAGAAAGCTAACTTTAGATACTGGGATTGGGAAATGTTGGTGGCCTGTAAGTATGATTACAGGTCGGAGAGTGCAATTAAAGTTCCCAGGAAATAATTAGTATTTTATCTCTCTCTCACTACACTCACACACCCATATATCCCTGACTTCCCCCCAGCCCTGGGACCCTGACACCCATCCATCTTCCCTCAATTCTGGCCCATTCTTTCTGAATGAAATGACCTACCTAAGCACACTTCCTGCTAATGTACTTGCCCTGAAATTAGAAAATAAATGATATGTGAGGCTATTTTGCCCCTCCTTGGTTACCTCATCAAGAAATTCCCCACCCATCTTGGCACTGTCTTTTTGAGACAGGAAGCACAAAATCGCGACCACATAGGGTAAAGGTGGTGCCCCAACAAAGCCACAAGGACTCTAAATTTAAGCCTGCCATTAAAGCTTTGAAAATGATGACACACAAAGAAGGAGAAACTATGGGGAATGAAACACCTTAATTTTGAAAAACCACAATGATCCACCCAGCACTTTTAGAGCTTTCAGCTCTGAGGCATGAATTAACCACAGGCAGAGTTTTTAACCTATCAAACACAGGCACTCATTCTCTGCAACTTTGCAGCTGTTTAAAATGGGATGGACATGTCTTACAGACTTAAAAAGACAACTCTCAACATGTCTGTGTCTGTTTAAAAAAACCAACAACACACACTCACAGTCCAGTAGCCTGGGATTCCCAGAAATGAACTGGTGACCCCTCATTTTGGAATGGAAAATTCAGGATACTGTACTTGTACCTGGCTTTAAAAGCCCAGGGCATCTTTGTTCTGCAAAAAAAGTGCTCTGCATTACTTCATCTTGAGCCTCGGTTACCCCCAAAAAGGCAACTGAAGTAAGCAGTGTGAAAATTTTGGTCTGGAATTTGTGATTTCAAAATTCTTGTGGGCTGGCTATGTTCCACATAAAGGTGCTGACATTGTATTTAACCCTGACTGTAATTAAATCTATTTATTGCATCATTTGGTATTAATTTGTATTAATTAGTTAATTACTGTTATTAATTAGGTGCTTTTTGGGCTTCACTTTCATTTGAATAACACTCTTTAAAGAACAAGGAATGGTGTGAGGTGTCTTCTCAAACATGACACTATCCAGAGCCAGTGGAGAGCGGGAAACTGTTCTGTGCATTAAGCTAAGCCCTTCCCTGAATCAGGGAAATGCTGACTAGTGTTTCCCCTCAAGGTATGTTTTGGAGGAAACTCTGAGTGCTGGTGAATGTGAATACTAAATTAAACTGAAAACAAAACCCTGCCCTCTGGAACCTACTGCCCCTCAAAGCCTAATCACTGCTTTTCTTGGAGTGACACCGTGTTTTAAGGTTTGGGTTTGTTTTTTTGGATTTCCTTTGCATATGCTCAAAAGACAGGGTGAAATTACAGGAATACAGGGATGGAGGAAATTCAACCAGAAATGAAACATACGACATGACAAAGGTACAGTTTGTATCCTTCTGCATGTTACTGCACTTGCTCCCTCACCCAGGATTTGCCAAGAACCCTAAGGCAAGCTTTTCCCAAAAAACTTCAATAAGAGTCTACTGCCTGGAGCTGTAAGATGGATTTAAAAATCAGAGCCCAGAATTGCTCTGAAATTTCTTACCAACATTAACTCTGTGTCCCTAGTAACTCTGAATTCCAAATTTGAGGTGATTTCAGTAGCATCTCAGAAGAGCAGCTTCAGGCTAAGATCCAGTTTTTACTGAATTGAAGAGGGGAAGCACCAATCTAAAAGTTTTAAGGAGGTCTTTCTGTGTACACTTGTTTACATACATGTGCAAGCGAGTGTTTTAAAACAGATGATATCCAGAAATCACATTTACTATTGGCACATGATGGCTCTCCATCAGTCACTCTGACAACAAACACAGGACTTCCAGTCCCTTACAATGTTAAGACATCACCAATTTACTTAAACTACTTTAAAATGCACAGTAAAATAATGTTTTTTGTAGAAATCAGAAGCTGGGGATATCATGCAGCAGTGGAGAAGGTTGAAGGAGTCTTGTGGTTGGAATTAGCCCACTGCACTTACAGAATCTGTCAAACTGTAAACGAGAACGTGAATCCAGCTCTGCCGGTGCCAGAGCTACACTTCTGAAAAAATGGACAGGGGAATTCCCATTACTGGGATCTCATTGCATGAGACAGTGAATTCCATGGCTTAATTTGCTTCCTTTCAAATTTAGGACACTGCTGCTTCTCTAAGGAGCAGCTCTCCAGGAGAGGCTGGTGACAGTGGGTGCCACAGAGAGGCAAAGCCACCACGCCTTCATTGGGAGTGCAGTTTGTCCCTGCCCGCTGCTCTGCCTCAAGGACTCCCTTCCCAGGAGGAGGGAAGAAGGAGCTACAGGAGGGCAGACTGCCTGGCCTTACCAGGAGATTTCCAGGACGGAAATATTGTGCACAGCCTGACTTTGCTGGTTGCTAAATGAAGGGGAAAACATACAAACAGGCAGGCACACACACAGATGTTCTGGAGGAACCTTCACACACTGCTCTTCTCTCCTCTGAAAACTTATTACCACTCGTCCCCTCTCAGTTACAGAGAAGCTCTCATTTTTATGACTTCAATAAAGAATTATATTCAGAGACCAAACTGCTGAGTCCTCTCTGGAAAGGGGGGGTGGCTGAATTTTCTCCATCGTGCTGTGGATGGACTGTTTTTTCTCTGTGCACTTTCTAAAGGCAGGGTTTACCATTAAGAGGCTTGTCTGCAGACAGAGGGCAATAATCTGACTGGAGCCAGTCAGTCCATGACCTCAAGTGCACCATTTGAAAACTACACCTCAAGCCTTGCCCTCATTGTTACTCCACCCTCTGCAGAGCAAATCACATCACTCCAGTTTCATAACTCTGGGAGGCTGCTCACCCACCCTGGTTATAGTGCTGTCAGCAGCTTTCGGGACAATCCGGTTAGATAGGGAGAGCTTTAAGACAAAAATCTTTCTTCTGACTTTTCTTTTAGTAATACCTTGAGTGCTCCTTGCTGTTCACATTTCCCTTTCCTAGCTTGCCAGCATGTCTGAATGAGTTTGCATGGTGTTATAAAGAACAGCATTTTGACTAACATACTTTCACAGGTCACAGAACAACTTATATCAATCCAGCTAATTAGGTCTTTTCTGTGGTATTTCTTTTTACATGAAATATTTACTCAGTTTTCTTATCTACTGGAATTTGTGATGTGCAGACAAAGGCATACCACAAAGCGACTCGTTACAAAAACCACAAGACACTGATCTTTATTTGTTCACAAAAACAGTCAAAATTAATTTATCCTAAGGGATAAAAGAGGCAGGGAGAGCAAACTGAAAGATGAAGATAAGGCAGTCTGAAAGAGACAGAGCAAAGCTTTGCCCAAGATCTAGATCTGGCACCTCACCCTACAGTCAGCTGAATTTTTCTGCTTTCAGCCTGGTTTTTTTGTGTTTTAGGCTGACTCCTGTCTAGCTCCTACCAGCTCAGAGAAGCCAGAGCCTCCTGGTGACACACGTCCTCCTGTCAGGTACATCTCTGGGGCTGGAGGGGTCTTTGCTGTGTCATAGCCCCTCCAGGCTGTTGGCAGGGCCGGGAATCAGGGAACGTAGCCTGTGGCAGGACCCTGCCAGATCATCCAGCTCATCCTTTGCCCAAGGCAGCTCTCCTGCAGCCCCGTCCTTCCTGCACATGCTCACCAAGCCTGTCTGTAAAGGTCTCTACAACTCTACAGGTAATCTAATCCAGGTCTTCATTTTCCTCTGCCTTTAGAAAGTGAAGATTATTTTAACCACATATTTCTCACCCCAGTTCATCTTATCTACCATGCAAATGGAGCATGGAGCATCCTTTCGCTCCTTTTAGCTGTCTTTTATGTAATTGTGGAATCACGCTCCTCCTTCAGTCTTCCTTTTTCAGACTAAATTACCAGAGATTAGTCATTTTTCTTTGTAGGCCATTTCTCTAAAGCCTTTGATCATACCCTCTATTCTCTTGCTTCCTCCAGTACCCCAAACTGCTACACCAAGGACATCACCTGACCCCTGATCTAAAGATCTATGAATGCTAGGAGAAATAAAGAGGAAGATTTTACTAGTCCCAGACTTTCCTCAAAAATTTTTTTTACCTCTCATTACAGACAGGACTCCTACTGCTTTTGAAAAACATTTTGCCAGGACTGATGCTATATCCAGATCTTGCAAATAAGACTTTATTATTTTTTTTGTTCCCCTGGTTTGCCATTTATCTCAGTGGAATTTCCACCTGCTTCTTCCAGGCGCTGCCAACAGCTTCATAGGAGCTCTATTAACTTTTAAAGTGCAAGTTAACATCATTCTAAAAAGCCTCTTGTTTTCATCTTACTGCCATCAGCTGAAAAAAAGGCAGCAGTCCTCTTTTCAGCAGCTCATTAAATATTACTAAAATACATGCCTGAAAAAATATGTAAATTAACTTCACAAGTTCACTGTGACAGTGTGCAGCCTTCCAGTCATCCATCCTTCCTTCCTTCCTTCCTTCCTTCCTTCCTTCCCTTTCTCTCCACTCCCTCTACCAGGGTGACTCCACTGTAATTTTTTCCTTTACAATAGCTCAATGAGGAAAATTAATGCTCCAGACTTACCTTGAGGCAAAGCTTTTCTGTTACACCTTCCTAATCTATGCTAAATGTTTTTAGGTAACCTTACTTTCTTCCCCTTTTCTTACAGGTAGACAGGTATTGCCTGTGTGTCAGCCAGCAGGACATTTACAAAAATGCTTGTGTGTCTCCAGTTTCCAAGGGAAAAACAAGAATCACTGATTCCCTAAGCTGCATTTCTGATAAGAGTAGCTGATTAAGTGAAATGCAGATGGGATAACAGACTGCCATCTGCCTTCCTGTTTTAATTTTTGTGGTAAATTCTGAGAGCCTGTATCTCTCATTTATGCATACACACACTCATGAATCTTAGCTGCAGGGCAAATGGGGAGTACATGAGCATTATTAATTTGATAAAAAAAACCCAAAACAAAACATGAAAAAAAATTCCTTGTGTTATTTTTGAAGGGACCTTTATCTTTTGTTTGAACTTCAAACAGAGCTAATGCCAAGTAACCCAACCTTAATTTACCATGAAAGGCACTAATATCCAGTCCTTCACAGAAACTATCCACAATCAGCATTCCCTGCAGGATCTTTGCCACAGTCAATGGAGAGTTTTCTTGCTGTTTCCTACTTGTGAATATGCTTTACAATCAATTATTCATCCTGTGTCCTCTACCTCCAGAGCCTTTCATCATTATCTCTGAGAAGGGAATCAGGATGAAAACCATAATTGCTGCAATTTCATTAATTTATAACTGTCATTTTCTCTGTGACTTGACCAAAAGAGCACTTCACTCATCGCTGGATTGCTCAGACCATTTGTAACTTCTAAAAAATTACTGCTACCTAATAATTGCTCTGTTAAGTTCAGGTTTATCAGGAAAGGAGAAAAAAAAGCCCAGGGAGGTCCCTGGGTTTAGTCTCAGCACTGGTGCAAAAGCTGCCAGGTGGTGACTCTTGGTCATGCTGATGTCCAGCTTCCCACCTGTACTGGCACTGAATTTAGCTCCTGCATCAGCTCTGCTCTGGACTAGGAACCTCCCTCTGGGAATAGCTGGGATTTAGGGAGCAGGGAATCAGTTCTCCACAGCTGAATCATGACAGATCTGTTTGGTCTCCTTTAACTCCATCACTACCTCTGCTGGTTTGCATACCTGCAGAGTTACCGCTTAGGTATAAACAAGAGGAAGCCTTCTTGTGGTAAGAAATATTATGAAGAATATTCTGTCTTATATTTCAAAATATTTCAATCTCAACATTTCAAAATTATGGAGACCATATTTTTTCTTTTTTAGTGCCTGAAGTTTAGTGTACTGAGATCCTTTGGCCAGAGGGTAACATTTGGATCAACTTTTATTTTAAAAAACCCCAGAAACAAAAATGTGTGTATTGCTGTAATTTCAAAGTTAAGAAGTGATTTGACACAAGAGTAAGGAATCTTTGACAGTTACACCATTTTCCCCATTAAAAGGACAAAAAGACCACAACTGAGGGCCACCCTTTGCAAGCTCCTTGTGCAATGGCACCCAGCAAAGTGCTAGCTGAGGATGAGTCAGAATTCTGGAGCTGGATGGAATGCCAAGTAGGAGCGCAGTTGAGGGGAAAGAACATCTCTCCCTCTGCAGGAGAGCAAGAGCCCATTATTGCTTTATATCTTCAGCTCCCCAGTGTACCCACGACTGCAGACCATGCTGCACAATCTTGGCTTGGATGGCAAATGCAGCAGCTCTTCTTCCAGGCTGTTCTCTTTGCCATGCCCAGTGCACAAAGATCTGTCCTGGCCACTGCTGCGGGTGGGTGAGCCCAGTGAGCAAGATGAGGAAAGGAGGCTCGGGCTTGCCATGCTGCTTAAAGTCCAGCTTTAATTGTGTCTGGTTGCCGAGATGCACATGACTTTTGAAAACTGGAAACAGAGACTGGCGGCTCAAACAGGAGCTACAGAAGCCTGGTGACAATTTCATCCGGTGACAGCAGCTGGTTTCAAAGCAGATTAGTCACTGCTATTGAGAATATTAATTAAGGCCTCCCTCTTTCTGCCTGCAGATCACAAAGGTTTATGGGCAGTCCCACCTAAACAAACCAGGCTGGTTTAACCATCCAGCTCCAGCAGCTTCACAATGTCTTCTGGACCCGATTTACCACCAGCTTCTTTTAGCTGCAGCAAGTTGCAGAAGGGAATACGACTCTTTTAAGGCTGATTTTAGCCGAGAAAACCATGCTAAGAAAGAACTACATCATACTTTAACTGGGATTTCCATCCAGTTCTAATTAGGCTGCATAAAAATGTCTCCAAACATATTTAACTTGTATGCAGTGGCATAACATTCAAGGCTTAAAATTTTAATTTATGGGTTTGGGTGGGTGCCCGATACTTCTAATGTTTAGCAAATCTGTCCTCACTTGGCAATTTGCCATTGGTGATCACAGGGTTTGTGTATGCCCCTAGGTATTTATATCTGTAAAATTGATAATGTGTGAAATGTCTTATATTTGACAAAACATGGCTGTTTTATTTTCTTCTGAAATGACATAATTACTCCTGCAGGATATGCGGTCAGTTGAAGATTTGCAATTTTTCATATTAAAGAGTTCTATATATTATTTCTGCCAGGCCATGTTTCATTTTTGTGAAGGATTCAGAGTCTGTTTAGTTAGAAGCTACATTTTGTTGAAGTCTCACACTGGAAGCTCTCTGGGACAGGGGCTATCTTTGTGTTGTAACACAATTGAAACAATAACTTTAAAAACCTCTGTAAAACGGGATTTTCCATTAATTGTGCAGATGGTGTCTTGCTAAAAATACACACAGAAATTAAAGTGGCACAAAAGCTACTAAGAGTAAACACAAAAAAACCTCTTAGTCTAAGTCCAGAAAGAAAGGAACAAGAGACAACAAAAAGCTCATGGATGTTAATAAAAAAAGAGAAAAGGAAAATCCTTTGTTATTCAAGCAGGCCTTTTAAGATATCTTTACTTTTTCCTTTCAAATACCACCAATGAAATATTTAAGTAAAATTTCCACTCTCTTGACAATAACAACTGAAAAACTCCAGTGCTAAAAAAAGACAGGAAAATGAAATCAGGAAGGCTATCAGATATGAAAATAAAACCAACTTAAAGTCCACTGGATACAGTCGGAGGGTTTGGTGCTGCCACAACAATAAGTCTTTTGAAGGTCTCTCAATTCAGCTACAGTTAAGAAAAATGACAGTGTTGTCAACCCCTCTGAAGTGCTCTGGCTTTTGTAGATGTGCCACCATAAAAATTCAAAGCACCTCCACTTTGACTGTGTGGCCAGGTTCATCCAGCTCTAAAGTAAACTTGCTGTGTCCATTCTAACACAGTTGCACTGACAAATCCAGCACATCTAAGAGTTATTCTCTGTCACTTATGATCTCCCTCGTATCCCCTAATAAAGGAACCAGTAATTTAAATGAGACCCCTTTTCGAAATGGCATCTGCCAAGGCTATTTTTGCAGGGTGGTTTCTAATCCTCTCCCAGGACTAGTCTGGGAAAAATCAGCAGGTAAAAGAGCTGGTATGTTTTGATGCTAATGTGGAGCAACAGTGACCAAATACCTCTTCTGAGTGCCCACATGCCTGTTACTTTTGCTGTGCTGAATATCTCAGCAGAAAATTGTAGGTAGTGTCCCTTCTTCAGAGTGTCAGGAAAGGTCTTACAAATCCAATGTTTAGAGCTCCTTTTCTAACATCTCTGTTCACCTTCCTCTCTGATGTGCCACTTCCTGAGCGTGATAGACCCCTGGATAATTTTAACAGCTTTTTTCTCCTACATCTTCGGTCTCCTCCACAGCTCCCGTTCTCCAGGGATCCTCCCTTTGGCTGAAGCACGGTCAGATCTGCTCAGACACCAGATAACCATCTGGGACATCAGTCTGAGGGAGCACTGCTGCCTGATGTGGAACTCCAGTGAGGAAACACTCCCTGGGCTCACATCCTGGCAGAACAGTTTCTCTACAGAAACCAGGCAACACCTGTCCGTTCAGATCAGGGGTGATAACATGATTTCCTGTGGAGCAGGGTGTTTATGGAGGATACTTGCTTTGTCAAGATGGAGAGAGAAACTTTGGAAAAATCCAGGCAAGCTTTTTGGCCAGCTTGTTTTCCGCTGTTTGCTGCTGCTCTCCTGGCCTAACCTGCTGCATCATTTGCTACCTCTATTCTTAGAGATTGTTCTTAAATTTCTATTCAGAAGTTCTCACTTTTTGTTATGACCTGCAGCAATTTTACCTCCTAAAAAGTGGTTTCTTTCCCCAATGCAAACCTGTCTGCCCCAATCTGCCTTTGGCCTCCTTTGAAAGTTCCTTTGTGTCAACCTTAAATGTGTTTGTGGCCCCAGATCACAGTTTGTCCTTGGAATTCTCCAGCTCAGAATAACTGAAATGAAGACTGTGACTTTACCTCATAATATCTGTCCCCTGAAGTTGATATTCTGAATTAATTTGTCCTCTTCACCCATGAAATCTCCCTTCTTACAAGGGATCAAGTATTGGAGTTAATAATCACAAAGGTGATGGAGATTTTTTTGCCTGACAGCTGGAACTTATTTCTTGGGTCCACTGTTCCAGTTTAGTCACCTTGGCAGAAAAGTGACCCATTCTGGCCCTGTAAATGAGCTGCAGAAATTGTACAACATTTTTTTTCAGCTTGTGAGAGAGTTTGACAACTTGAGCAGAGCTCAGAGATATTTATAACACACACAGAGGGGGAAAAGTGCTAGTGTTTCTGTCTGTTTCTGTTCATTTAATAAATGATTTAAAACATCACGGCTTTTTTGTCAGATCAAAATTTCCCCTAAATAATTACATGCAAGCGGAACATAAGAGAAAGAAAGCAGATAAACAGACATGCCTGGCATCAGAGATTGAAAGAGTCCCTTGGTATGTTCCCAAAATCACAAGCAGGCAGAAAAACACTCACACATGTGTGTGGACACACACAAGCTTCTTCAGACCCCAACTTTCACACACATTTATTTGAGATTTTCGGAGTCACAGAAAATGCTACAAAACCAAAGGAGATTACAGAAAAGAGATTCACATTTTTGAGATACTGTTTTCCTAGAGTGGTATATTCACTTTCTGAATCAACATGCTTTCCATCCCCAGGGGCTGTTGGGTGGGTGGGTGGAGTGGGGAGGAAGGGGAGGGCAGAAAAGAGTAAAGGCAGTGAAGACTCCAGTAGTATTCATTTAGGTTGATTAACTGAGTGATACTTAAATTATGATGTACATTCATACATATTTCTGTGCAAGTCAGACCAAGAAAAGGACACTGGAATAAGGATTATTTATTAAATTCTACTGTATAGAGTGGCTGCATGTTTGTGTCTCATTAACTCCTCTGACATAAAATAACTAGTGCTCCTGGAATATTTCAGTTTAGTGAAGAGGTTTCACTGCTGAGCACAGCTTTTTTTTTCCCTCCCCTTTTTTTCTCTTCCCTCCCCCTTCTTTCTCTTTGAGTTTGAGGCTAGGATAAAACCTCAGTGATTAGCTTCCTTGCCAGCAACAAGCCTGATTCTTTAATGTAGCTGCTCTGCTCCTTAGCTTTGTTTTCATTATTATTTGCATTGTGCAGCAGATGACTAAGAGATAGTCAAAAGATCAAAGGTTTCCTTTGATGGTTTCTATCACGGATCCCTGCTGTATTAAAAAGGATCTCAGGTCAGGACATTCTTGTTCACACGCAGATCTGAACAAGGGGCTGCACAGGGTGATCAAACTGGATGAAGGCTGAACACATCCATCAAAGGGCTGCCCACATTGGCCCAAACAGAAGAGGAGGTTCTACCTCCACAACCATGACATTAACTAGTGACAGATGTCTCCCCGTGGCTGCTGCTTTGATGTGTCAGGGCTAAGGAGAAGCAGAGAACACAGAGGGGTTGCACTTTCTACACTACTCTAGAACCATTTTATAAAATACAATACTATACAATAAAATAAAATAGTAACTTGTAACAAGTGATTTTTAATACCAAATGGTATTTTCTCTTCACAGAACACAGACAAACCCAACTTGCAGACCCCAGCCACACCTGTGTCAGGTCCCTCTCACACTTTGCATTTAATCTTGAAAACATTTAGTAAACAACAACAACTGAGTCATTTAAGCCCCTCTGTGAAGGGAAGCACCTTCGTGCACAGAAGGGAGAAGGAGATGCTGAGGCAAAAACCAAGACCTAGTCCCTGGAAGGTGGGCTTGTGCAGCTTGGCCACATCCATGTTTCAAACTCCTGACTGCAGGCTAAAATGAATTTAGGTGTTTCTTTGTGTTTGTGAGAGATGACATTTTTATGCCATTCAGCGCATATCAGGTGAAGACTGCTTTTGCAATTTTGTCAAAGCCCCTGCTCTAAGCTTGTTCCTGGGTTTCCCACCACACCAATGATGGTGCCATTCTCCTGCACTGAAGACACATTTACTTGGAAGGGGTGTCTAAACAACCTACATCCATTTCCTGAGTAAAACAGAAAAAAAAAGAAAGCAATGACAAACCCCCATTTTTTATGCCAGGCAATTTTTGTTTACATTAGGACTTTTGCCAGGGTAAGTGCTGTCTTGTCTCTAAAGAATATGAATCTACCATTAAAAGACTTCAGTGTGGACTTGCCCTAAATTTCACAAACCATCTCCAGCTGCTATTCATTGCAACAGTAGCTAAGTTGCACCTCAAGGGGGAGGATTCAGCTCTGAATCTGTCACGTGAAGAGAGCTTTCTAACCTGAAGTAAGTATTGAAGCCACCTGCCTCGTGTCAGCAGTGAGCTCAGGGCACTTCCATGGCTCACACAGAATTCCTAACAAGCAGTTCATTCTGTCTAGCCCCCCATCTGTGTTACGATGCTGCAGAGAGAGAGAGTTCTTCTGGATATTTGAACATCAAGAATTAAGCAAAATGAATCCCACCATAATACACGATGTCTTTCTATTGTGCCGCTGATGCCAGAGCTGGAATTTTGGAAGGAATCTTGGCTTGTGGTTTTGTATTTATTCAGTAGCTCTCACTCAGCTCATCCTAAATTGGTCTCTTTATTAGAAATTTACTGAGCTGATTTCAGGTTTCAAACAGCATCCATCTTTGAGATGGCTTTGTTCAGCTGGGTTACATGCTGTGCCTTTAAAAAAACAACCCCAAACCAACCCTTCCCTGATGCTCTCCTTGATGTAGTCAGCAGATGCAAAACTAGAAGAACATGTAAATTAGAGGGGAAGTTTAAATACAAAGCCCATTGCTGAGCAGCTTTGTAGAAGTGTGTATAAGAAGGTGTGTGTCCTTAAAAAAATGAAAAGGGAACCTTCTCCATTTGTCATTGAGCAGCTTCTCCTCCTGAACAAGGGGGGATACAAACTGGCAGGACCCTCATGATCTGAGTGTGCTAATGAAGCAATGGGAAAATTCTGCTCCTGGTCTACAGTTCAAGGGAGCCTTTTTACTAATAACCATATTACCTGTAATAGCTCCAGAGTTACTTGATTTAAATTCCAGAAACTTGACAGACATACAGCCCAGATTTTAGCTGTCCTCCTCTTCTCTGCTGAGAAATCACCTGACATCATAACACAGTTTTTCTCTCTTCTCAGAACATCAAATACCCACTTCCAGTAACAGAGGGTTATTTTTCTGTCAGTTCAGTCTTTAGCTGGTGGAGAAATAGAGGAGATTCTGTTTTGTTACGAGTGGACTTTTGATGCACTGCCTTGTCTTCCAAACCCATCACTTTTTTAATGTTAGTTATGAATCATGTTTTGAAACACTTCTTCACAGTGGTGAACGTTCATGTTGTAGTTTTAGTGGCGGTAGTATGAATACTTGTAAAGTGAAAAACTCCCCAGAATTTGGTCTTGAAGACGTGTTCTTAAAGCACAGTTTGTTGTAGTTCTACTCAATTTCTTATCTAAGATAGGACCATTCACGTGATGACTAAATCTACTGGAAATTTTGGGACCAATATTCCCCATTTGCTGATGATTAGGTAAAGCAGGAAGGCCTGAGTGCAGGATTCTGGTACAGCATTCTCATGAGCTGCTTTTTTGGTTGTTGAATGTAGACACCAGAGTTACACTGCTGCTTGCAGAGAGAATGCCTGGCAAAAACGTGAGGGCAAAAGCACATTTGTGTATGCACAGGCCATATCCCAGCCTGTCAACGACTTGAAATAACATGCAAATAGGTGCCAGTACAGCTATCATTCTGTTTATTGTCTTTACTCACTTTCAGTTTGACTTCTCATACAATTCTGGCTCTAAGCAGTTGATAAACACCATTGGACTATTGGATTTTGTTTCCCACCAATATCACGTCTTTATCTTTTGGAAAGGTTGATGAAATACAAACAATATAAGAAAAACTTTACTGGCAAGGGCCTCTGTGTCCTGCTCCACCATAGCACTGTACTGTGGTTGCTTTGTATCTGTTGCATAGTTTGTTTGAGTGACACTCTGACAAATGGTCTTTTTAGCACTGAAACTTAAACAAGGAGTGGATTGAGTAAAATCACAACCTGGACTGACTCAAAATGACATATCAGGAACATTTTTCAGTGGTCAGTTTCCTGATGGTTGAATTAACTGCAGTTTTATCTTGCTCCGTATTGGCTGCTTTACCTCACTTTCACCAAATTGCTTTCTTATCATCATAAACACCACTGAATTACTGTAAACTGCCAAAGTGACAGGGCCCTGCTCTCCAGCCCACGGGTGCAATCCCTGGCTTTCCCTCTCTCAGTTGTCCATTGTATTTGAAATCATCTCAAGAGAAACAAGCCAACAGAACAGTGCTGCCCAAACTATCACACGCAGTGGCAATTCTATTGTTGTACACCTGGACAGGAATTTCATGGGCAACTATGTGCCAGACAAATACACAACAGAGAAAAAGCTTTGCTCACGCTTCTGTCAGGTTGTGTTATAAAAACAACCACTTTTCCATGCATTTCCTTTCAGTTTGTAGTTGCCAAGATGACATCCAAAGGAGACTGAAGGAAAGGCACTGAGACTGGCATGGATGGTTTGCAAGTCCCTCTTCTGAGGGTGAGAAGTCTCACTGAGGAAAGGTGTGAGAGGCCGGGATATAATATTCTGCAAGTTAGGGGTGAACTGTATATATGAATCATTTTTTTATTTCAAAGGAAGTAGAAGGCAAGATTCACCAAAAGATTTCACTGATCAGCAAAGTTAGGGAAAAAACCCAAAGACCAGAATGAGGAGCCCGAAGTCAGCCCTGCAGCTTCTAAGATATGCAAGGAAAAGTCTGATTTTTCAAAGTCTGAAGTTGTTAACCTTTCCTCTTTAACTTCTTTATGGGAGGAAGAGAGACAGAGGAGGTCTCCTCTGCTCAGGAGACAGAGAAACAGTGTTTAAAATTTATCTTGTCTTTTCAGTAGCTAAGAGTCACTGTTGGACTCCCTTTGTGACCAGCGTATGTCATTGGGTCAAAAGAACTAAACCCCTTTGCAACTGCTGGAAGACAGAGAAAGACAGAGGTGAGCCAAGGAAGACTGAAAAGTGTTCTGTGATCTGATCCCATCTCATGCTCATGAGCCCATCAAAACCTTCCATCGAAAACTCCAGGTTTTCCCAAATTGTTCCTTTAAAAGACAAAGCAAGAGTCACAAAGAATAACTAGAAGGCAGAATTGTTGTGTTTTTTGGAATCTTCCAGATTTTAGGAAATGGCAGTTTGTGTCCCCAGCTTCAAATCATTTCACTTGGCTTTAGCTGAAACACCATTCCTGCCCCTTTGCCTTGTTGCAGAAGATCAGAGCCAAGAGGAAAACATGTGTCCACAGGAAAAAGATTCATTTGGCTTCTGTCAATAATACATTGGAGCTCTCAGGAATGTCTGAACAGGTGTGTGTGAATATGATTGGTAAGCAGCTTACAAGGAGCTATCATTAAATGTGTAATAATAGCACAGTGCCAGCAAAATGAGACAACGAGAGCAGTCAGGGATACGGGACTTATAGAGCAGTGCTCTATGCACCATCCTTAGCTCTGCTTTCTAGGCCAGCTCTCTAACAATCTCATGTTTGTACTGCCTGGTCTGTCATATGGCGTCCACATTTTCCTGGGATCTGAAAATACAAAGTCATCTTTGTAAAAGCACACAATTTACCTGCTCTGGCTCAAGGAGGTTCAATATAATTTGTGAAGACTGTTTGCTTTATGAGGCTTTCTGAGCTGCCCCTTATCATCCTTTGAGATACAGACAAAAAAGTTCGTATCTCCTTATTATGTGATTTTAGGATTCAGGCACTGTGTTAAGCTTCCTCCCTTTCAAGAGTGGACAAGCAATAAATCAAGAAAGTTGTCATAGTTTTATATCTATTTATATCTATTTCTTTCATGGAAGTGTCACCTTCATTGCCAGAGCCTGGGCTCTTCTCTTGTGAGGTCTGCACAGAGGAATCAGGGACAGCGACCACAATATTGTTTTCTAAGGTGACTTAAATGCAAAATAATGTTCATGCTATGAGAGTTAAAAAACAACAAAAAAACCCCAAAACAACAACAACAAAAAGAAAAAAAAAGGGGAAGAAAAGGAAAAAGGCATGATCCACCTACCCAAGCGGCAACCCACTGGGGACACTGTCTTCAGAAAACTTCTCAGATGTACTCAGTGGGGGTCAAGTCACCAAAGCCACCTGAATTCGCCCTCTTATTTAACATGACAGAAACTGGACTGGACGTGGAACAAAGGAAAGGGCCTTACCGCTGGTCATTCCTGAAATTACCATGGGTCATACACCTTGCAAGATTAAGTGACTGCTGATAATCAGGAAGGGCAGAAATAGTGGTACTGTACAATTTTTAGGCTCCATTAATGTGAAAGGGAATTTTTAATTACTCTCTTTTTCTTTTCCCCTTCTGGAAAGCTGCATGCCTGGATGGTGCAGATAGGGGTGGAAGACTAAAAACAATGAGCAATCTACAGCAGTTAATCTGCCCGACTGGGAGGGCCTGTGGCTGTGCTGAGTAGTTGGGATTCATGTCAGCTGTCTGGTTTAGGGTTGCAGCAGGACCACAAAAGGTTGCCTGATTGGAAGTGTGTGGACTGAAGGCTCCCCACAGCAACACTGATGGGGCTGCAGGGCTGTGGAGAGTGGTTCCAGGCAGACCCAAAAGAGAGACAGCATGTGAAAAACCACGAGGGTTACTGCAGAAAGTAATACAGCTCAAGGGATCCCAAGTGTATAAATGATTTCTGGATTATCGCAATGCCTGAACAAGTATTTTGTGACACCCAGCAATGGGTTGCCCATCTCAGATTTTGGGTAAAATTTTCCCCAAAAGAAAGGACCATGATAATCCATCTCACTTGGACCTGCACATCTGCCTCTGACGCCAGACTCTCTAGAGTTGCTTTGGATAAACCCGGGGTTATCAGGTTAAGTCCCTTAAAAAAAGCTTTTGTTAAAGGGAAAGGAGAAGATCCTGCAGGACCCGAGAGGATAGCTGTGCTTCAAGCAGTCGTTCCAAGCATCAGGAAAGTTTATTTTCTCAATTATGCCTGAGTGGCAGCCTCCAGTTTAACCACATCTCTGGCAGCCCTAGATAACTTACGAGATCATACCCATCCCTTGGACAGCACAGCTGGGCTCTCTGGAAAGGAATACAGTCATAATTCATGTCTTTGACACCAAAAAAATACATTATTAGCTGTATTAGTGTCCCATGGAACTCTTTCTTCGTGGCATTTCTTTGGCCTGTGTTTATTATACCAATGCACACGTAAATTCATAGACTTTTGTGGTTTCAGAGCATTTTTTAAAGATGGCTCTTAAAATTGTCTTTGGAATGATAGCTAATTATATCCCTCATCTCCTAAATAAAATAGCCCATGATTTATCTACACTTTCGGGATGAGCCAGGGAAAAAAATTTGCTGGAATAAATTAAAAAATGGTACAGTGAGATTATTACTTCCGTTCATCCATCCAGAACATCCTGAGAGGATGACTAAAGGTCTTGGTAGCCCATTAATTTAAAATACTGCCAACTTTCTCAGTGCAAACATATATATGAATACGGTGGGGGGTGGGGGGTGGGAAGAAGACAGAAAGATGAGTGAATCACTTCTTGCAGATACCTTAAGGTAAACATGGGATTTTGTGCTGGTGCAGTATTTCATCTGCTTGTGAGGATCTCACAAGAAACAAAAAATGTACCTGAAGGGTGAACTTGGACACAGCTGCATAGCCTGTTGGATTTTCAGCATATACGGTTCAGAAATCAGTAAGGGGAAAACTCTGTGACTCCTCAGCCTTACTGCAGAGCACAGGCCAGAGCAAAATTAACTTAAAGGACTCAAAAGGTTCTGCCCAGGGCTTTTAAACACTGGGAATATTTTCATGTTTTGTAGAGGTTGTGGGCATCTACCTGGTGACTTTCCGGCTAAATGAATTATTCCATATAAATAGCCCAGTTTAAAACTTAAAATGCCAGCCAAATGCAATGTGACCAACCTAATTTTAAAGTCCATTTGTAATAACCTTGCAATTAATCAACTAGTTTTTTCATTAATCAACTAGTTTTTAAATTAAGAAATGAACTTAAAAGTGATTACTGATTTATAAGCACTCTAACTCAGAGCCAACACTTTTTCATTCTGTTTGCCTGGATTTACACTTGAGGTCAATTAATCCTGATGAGATTAAAGTCTTGGTAATTTTGAGAAACAGCATCTCTATGAGATCATGCAGTTTAGCTTTAATGCATCTTAACCCGCTCTCATACCTCTGGTTAATTTGCATTAATTTTCCTCAGGGTCCATCTAGGTAAACACCAAACACAATTTTAGAAGTACTGAGGCAGGATCCCTGATTTATCCCAGTTTTCCTGGCAGGAGTGTGTGGGGGTGACACAGGATCAGAGCCCTCACTCCCCAGTGGGGAGAAAGGCCGAGGAGGGAGATCTCTGTGTCTGGTTTTGGCAGAGAAGAGGAGCTGTGTTTTCACTGTCCTGCCTTTTATTTGCAACTAGCATTTTTTTCTCCTTGCAGCTGAAGCCCCTAACAAAAGGCAAAGAATAAAATGAGACAAAAAAGCATCTGCTCTAAATGGAATTGGGCCAGTCCAGTCAAGTTTAAAGACTCTGAATCATTTGAGGGGTATGAGACTGGCAATTTACTAATGACTACAACTTATTAAAAAGGCATGAAAAGCTCCCTAATTACATATTTGGATGCTAAGTAGCCATTCTCAGCTTCACAGACAGCATGACTTTCCCTTCCAGTCTTGTCCCAGACCACACATTAAAAAGAAAACAGGCATCTTGAAGGCTCAGGCATTTTAGACGCTAGAAACGAAAATATTGTAAAAGTGTTAACCAGACTTTTACTTGAAGCTTTAGGCTACTCTCTGGTTTAACTCTTATTGAAGGCTGAAAGATTTTGATCATCTTATAATATATGCATTTATAAACAAATTACCATATATCCCAAATCTTTCATAAACAACACAGCATATTAATCCCAACCACCTTTTTTCTACTCTACCAGGCTAATTTCACTTAATCATTAGTTTTAGACATCTATTACACTGTAAACAAATCCTGAAAAGCTTACGGACACAAAGTCAGACATTCAAAAGATTCGAAGTGCCAGATTCAGTGCAAAAGTTCTGTGGGGCTCAGCGCAGGGGAATCTATTTACAATTCCTATTATACAAATTGCTCAGTGCCTTTATTTGCTGCATAGCATCCAAAGCCAGCATTAAATATGAAATTGTTCATTTCCTGATAAGTGTTTTGTTTTGTTTTAATAATGTATTGACCTAGAGTCGGAATGCTCCACAAACATTCTTGAGTTTATCTGCAAAAGACACCCTCCAAACATGCTGCTAGTGCTGTTTTCCCAGTTGTCTGGGATTTACCCTTTTTCCTTTCCGCCCATGAAGCAAAGCCACTTTTCTGGACATGATGGGTTCAGTATGTGTGTGCTGCATGGGGCTGTACATCATACACAGTCCAGCCTGTGGTGGCATTGCAGTGCGGGACAAATCCCCTGCTCAGCAGAGGTGCAAACCCACCCTTTTTGGACATTCCCACCCCAGGCAGAAGCACAGGGACCCTCCATGCAGGGCACTCCTTTTCCCTGTTTTGCAGGAAAGGAAATGAGTACAGAGAGTGACACTACTGCCAGAGAAGGAGAATCCATTCAGTGCATTGCTGCTGGTTGCAATATGTAAAATCCAAAAGCTCTCTACCAAGCAAGCACGCAGTGAAAATCAGTGGTTGTCTCTGCAAGAAACATTTCAATGCAATGTATGTGTAAAACCCAGCAAAGTAAAGCTGATCCTGTATTTTTACATCAACAGCTCTACAGCTGTATGAGTACTTAACATACACCTATTTCTTTTGAAAAACAACAGTCAGATAACAGTAAATTCTTCTGAAAGCTACTAATCCCCTGTGTAAAATTCATGCTCTTTGGATGGACTTATGCAGGCAGGTGGTACATTTTCAAGGAAGAGAGACAAAATTTCTGTGTCTAATCATTCCTAGGAGAAGCACCCAAATCACCAGTATTTCATCACAAAATGCTGTGCATGAGACACATCTCCTGTAGGAGCTGAAAAGTCTTGGCTTTTTTAAAACTACGGGGTAGTGAGTGCATGAATTACCTATAGCTGAGAAGAACTCAGCTCTGCAGCCAGTGCAATTCCATTCCTAAAGAGGGTGACACCAGCAAGGCTCTTTGCTCTAGCATCACCCACTTTTCAAGCCTCACAACAAATGCAGAGCCAGGCACACTTAAAGCCTGAGATGAGGTTGCAACTGCAATTTGAACCATGGTGACTGCTCCTGACTTCA
Organism: Pomatostomus ruficeps; assembly: GCA_013400735.1. NCBI lineage: Eukaryota > Metazoa > Chordata > Aves > Passeriformes > Timaliidae > Pomatostomus > Pomatostomus ruficeps. The sequence goes on along the minus strand of VYZT01032111.1, from coordinate 165,716 downwards.
TTTATAGGAGAAAAGGACTGGCAAGGACTTTCTAAGGAAGTGAGTTTTTCCTTCAAACAGTGGTGGCCACATTATATTAAAAGAAAAGAAACCGAAAAAATTAATACAATATTGAGAAAGGGTTACACAGGGATAAAATCCCTTGCAGCTATTCCAACAGAGACAACTTCAAAGCTAGAAAAGGAAGAGTAGGTGGGTGAGTGGCAGGTGGTGCTCCTAACTTTGTCACAAAAGCAGTCACTGAAGCTGAGGCATTTTGCACAGCCCCAGAAAACAGAGACCTTGTCAGTCATGGAATTCATGTGACACAGAGGTGGAGCAATGAAATAGGGCTGAGTTCCAGCTTTGTGCCTCAGAGTAGAGAGGTGAGAAATAAAAAAGCCAAAGTCATTCACATATGGCCAGGCACAATCTGAAGACCACACTCATTTTCTGGAGCATTCTTCAATAAACTTGAACAAAAGCCATGTACTATTAAACCAACAGAGGCATAAGCACCAGGTTCTCTGTCAGCTGATAGAAGGACAATGGAGAAATAATAGTACAACTCACAAGTGTTGGAGGGAAAAAGGCTAAAGATTATAAAGGTATTTTTATTCTTGGCTGATACTTCTATCAACCCGAGCCAAAAATCACACGAAAAAGAATAGCTGCTTTCCTTTATCCACATAAAAGGATTCTGTACTGAGCAGCACTTAAGAAAAATGATCAGATTGTGATTATATAACCCTAGCATGAACTTGGTGACCAGTATAGTCATGTCAAATTAGGATGCATTATTCAAGCAGCAGGGAAGGATGAAAGTGTTTACCATCAGATATAAACCCCCTGCATTTCCCTTTCTTCAAACCTGTTCTCTTCGTTTCCCTTTGCTGGCTATGTTGGTGGGCTGGCTCACTCCCTATACCAGCTCTTCTTCAAAAACACAGAAATTATCAGTAACAGATGCTGATGGTAACTGAAAAGAAAGACATCCACTCATTTTTTTCTCCCCTCTGCCTTTACCAGAAGCTTCCATCTTCTCTCCCTGGTTTATGTCTTGTGCCTCTTGCCGCCGGACCTTTGCCCATTCTTTCTTCTTTTCCTTCAGACCAGGGTCCCTATTCTGAGGGGTTTTTTTGCTGGGGCCACTTCACCTGACCCCCTTCTCACTTTGTCATCTTGTTTTTAACTTCTTTTCATAAAAATGCATAGGATTCTGCCCATCAATGTCTAGACCACAACTTGTCACTTTTATTTTTTTTTAATCAGATTTTAAAAAATGAAAAGGCAACAAAATGAAAGAAATAAATGCTGCATGGATAAAATATGAGGCTGAAGCAGTCATAAGCGACATAAGTTTTTAGATGCAGTTTAACTATTTCTAATATACTATAGTATAATGCAAAATAAAGATATATTATTCAGGTATATTTTGTGCACAGTCATTCTTACTCTCTGAAAATTCCCAACCATATCACAACTGTAGCAAGTTTAAATTTTTTGACCCTTTTACAGCTCTGAAAGCCAAAAAAAGCCAAATTTAACTCCTGAAGTCTCACAAAACCAGAGTGCCAAAGCCAGGGTGGGTATTACTAAATTGACCACCACACAACTTGCTTACACCCCAGATTAATTTAATTTATGCAGTCTCTACTCTCTGTCTGAAGGTCATAGTTAAGGATTTGGGAAGTCCAGTTAAATATTTTCAACAATATTTAATTTTTGTATTGGTCCTTTTCTCAACCGGTCATCAACAATCAAGCACAAAAGAGAGAGTTGATAACTTGATATCATGCCTTCATAACATGGAGCTACATGTGGACATTCAAACACATACAGAGAGAAAAACTCCTTTTCACTCTTTTTTTCCTGATAAGAACGTGCAAGTAGAAATGGGTCAAGCCTTGGGTAAATATGTTATTCCAGTAACACGATTGCTTGATTCTCAAAGTGAAATAAAAGACTTTCCATAGCACAGACCAGGTCCCTGGATGCTTCTAAAAGATATGCTGGTTTACCATTAATATATGATAGAAGTAATGTAAAAGAATTACATCCTTCTTGAGCATAAGTGGTGTGGTGAACTAGTGACCATCGTTACTGGAGACCTGAAGACATAGTCCTGTTGAGAATATTGCAGGATAACCTTAGCTTTTTTGTGCAAATAATCTTGCTTTTTACACGAATCCATCCAGAAATCAGAACCACCAAAATCTATTTTTGGGATGAAATAGAATTAATTCTCCCTCTCGTATGCACCACTTGTGGCAGTTCCCTGAGTGCCTGGCTTCTTCCTCTGCACTCCTAAAGGCAAGAAATGGCTGCTTTGGGGATGAATTTGAGCACTCCTCTTAGGCTCCTCCTCCACATCGCTCTGGGAGGGGCATCCACTTCCCTCCTCGGGCTTCGGCAGGGCCCTCAGCTCCTCCCCCTGCACACCCTTTGTGCCACGGCCTCACAACCCTCACAGTGAAAAATTTCCTCCGAACATGTCATGCTAACCTAGTCTCTTTCAATTTGGGCCATTTCACCTTGTCCCCTTGGGATACTGGAAAGCTGCTAGAAGAGAAGGAAATGCTGGAACATCTAATATTCCAGCACACCCTTTTCTTTGGAGAACAGCAGTAGAAACCAGCAACTGTTCTTCAGCCTGGAAGAAGCAGCCTGTTATCTGCTCGGAAGACATTTCTGCTCCCTGAATGCTTTTGGGATGCTCCTTATTGATTCCACAGAAAGTCTTTTTGCACCCAGCAGCACACAGTCATTGTGCAGCAGTTAGTCCTTTGAAGGGAAGGCACAGCCCACGAGGGACAGAACCAGTGCAGCTCCAAGGAGTGAGCCTGAGTGGTTTGGGCTGCAGAAGTAGCCCCTTATTGGCCAGGTATAAAGAAAACCTTACTCACAGTCTTCTCACTCCCACCTTCCCTTTTTTATTTTTTGTTTGTTTTTGTTTGTTTGTTTGTCTGTTTTCTCTTTTTTTTTTGTACTTGCAATGCTTTTCTTGGCACCCCCTGACATTCCAGCTGAGCAGCACCCTCACTAAGGTATTACCTGATTACACTGAGCACTTTCACATGTGGAATTTTGCACATCCAGTGTTCAGCCAGTGACAGTAACAAATAGGGTATTAATTAACACCACAGTGATTAAAGGCTCGGGATCCCGACATCTGTAATGAATCTTCCAAAGGTAGTGTGTGTGCATGGGGATCTGTAAATCAGGGTGCTTGCAAAATGAGCTCTGCTCTCTCTCAGCTCATTGCCATTCTCTGAGTACTAACGAGGGCAACAAGGCAGAGCTGAAGCATTTGAATAAACCCTCACTTTTTCAGAGGGCTTAATGAATCATGAGCAGACCATTCTATCATGTGTTTTGCAGCACTGAGGGGACGTTGATGAAGCCCTTTACTTACCCCACAGTGTGTGAAAGGCACAGTGCATCAGAAGGAACCCAATCAGTTACATGAGAAATGGTTTTATTTCCTCCAACATCCAATCTGATTATCTTGTTATGTTTCACCCCACTTTGTCCAGCCTGGCAATTTGCTTCTAGATCATTTCATTCTTCCTTTTTTGCTCACTGTTAAAAAACAGTGACAGGTCAGATGGAAATTCCTTCTCCAGTAGGCCTTCAGTCAAAGATGAAGTTGATTAAAATGTCATAGATGTAATAAAAAATACTGGCATTCAGTCAAAACCTGACAAATTAGTTATGGCTTGTCTAATCCACATTCAGCTATAAAACATGATTTACCAAATACCCTCACCTAACAAAGGGTATTGAGTTTCTTACTGAATTCCCTCTATTTGACACTCTCATAATATGCAAACATATATTTAATTTTTTCATTTCCTTCTGGATAGAATATTTCAACCTGTTAATATATACACAAATCCTGGTAAACCTAAAAACTGTTTGGGCTTTATTTTTCTTTCAAATTATATTTTCTCCAGTTTTCTTTATGTTACATCCACCCTTGTGCATGGATTTACAAGAGCAGACAAATGATAAAAATGACTTTTTGAAAGAAAATCGTGGAAATAGGCAGAAAACCAAGATTGCAAAAAGATATTTTTTAATCAAAGTTATTAACTGCCTAGTGGGTCTTAAAATTCTCTAAAGAAATGGCTAAAATAAGACTCCTCACCATGCCAATAAAGGTTAAGTTGGTATTGGCTGGGGACAGTTGCAGAGAGGCACTTCAGAAACCTTTTTTTCCTGGTGTTTCGACCAGGCAGGGACTGTAGGAATCCTGGAATTGTCACCCAGTGGAAGCACAAGTAGCTTTGCATCTGTTCAGGGCCACTTTCGGATTTGTGTCCTCTGTACAATGGAGATGTGAAATTCAATCTGTGACATTAATGGGATCAAATGGAGATGCTTAATCCCATGGAACAGGCAGAGATCGTTTGAACACTCTCTTCAACCTTCATGGTTCTTGCTAAGGTCCTGACCTTTATCTTCTCACAATGAAGTTTGCTAACCAAAGGCATCTTGTTTCTCTCTCTGGGTATTATAATAAACTAGATACACATTAGTTTCCCTGCCAGGTGATGTCAGAACCAAGAATGTGTGACAAGCAAGAAGTGTCTCATTTACTCAGAAATTTGGGGTTTTTTTAATGCTACCAATTTTCAAAGGGAAAAAATAGCAAGCACACATCACTATTCTTCAAGATTAAGCATGCAGGGCTTTTTTTTCTCTCAGGACACCCTGTGTGATTAACTATATCCCTGAAAACATGTTCTTTTGTACAAAATGGGTAAAATCACAGTATTTGAAGTGGTTATTTGGAGAGCACTGTTCATGGCACTCATGCACTTGGGCTAATATAAGAAAGCAAGCAATGAAAATGGGTGTTTGCATCTTTCTGATGGAGCCCAAAGACAATGGAAGGGATTAAGAGTTAACAATTCAACTGTGAAACAATAGGTTTGTTAAGGAAGCTGACTACAGTTTAAGACAACTCCTCCAAAAGTTTCTTCAATAGGCAGATATTTAGTGAATGGAAAACTGCCTAGCACAAAATAACCATGGAGGAAGTTATGGGCCAGGGAAGAAAAGGGGTGAGAAGCACAGAGGTTTCTTGTAGGGGGGCAGAGAGTCCAAATCAGCCAAGGCACCTCAGACACACTGTCCTTAGCCACAAATACCTATTTTCAGGAAGCAGCAGCACAGAGAATGTTCTGCCAAGGAAGTCCTGCAAAGCCCAGTGAAGAACCAGTGCTATCAACCCAACGTGCTTCAGGGAACTGTTGGCACAGGCCTGTCCTTGGTACCACTCAGGCCAAAGAGTGAGGATTTTGAGCTGCAAGCTGTGAGGACAAGGCGGCCGAGGAGCCATGAGAAGTACCACTCCAAGGGAGATTTGGGAGGAGCTCATCTTTTTGATTTTGATGCCAACAGACCTCAGAATTTCTTGCCTGTCCCAGGGAGAAGAAATGGCTTCACAGGTAGGAGAAAATACATTGTCTATTTGAGAGACACTGCCTCCTGCCAGGTTCTGAGTCCCTACCTGCACCAATAAGTCCTAATTTGGGAATGGAAAACATAACCTGGCACAGGTGTGCCGGCAGATCCATCACTCCCAGTTTAGCATATGAGTCCTGGGACCCAGCAGCAGTGGCCAGGAAAGGGAGCTGTGCCAGCTCTGCACCCACAGTGACTCACCTCCTTCTCAGCACACAGGAATCAGCTGTCAGTGCCTCCCTCTGCCTTGAGCCACATGTTCCCAAGGATTTCTTTCCTATGTCCCTTCTCTCTCCCATGGCAATATTAGCATGTTTCTCAATGCTTCTGCTCCATTTGGTGCTTCTTTTATGTACTCTCCAATACTTTCCTTCTCTACCACCATCCACTCCTCATTTTCTCAGCTGCCATTCTGCTTTTCCAGACTCAATCTATCCTTGCTATTCTTTTCAGAGAACATCCAAAATACACACAGCCCTTCTGAAAAAGTTACGCTCCCTTTTCATTTGGGTCTTTTTCTGACATCTTTTTTTTTTTTCCTGGGGTGCTGCGTCTAATCAATGCCAAGTGACTGCCATGATAAAAAAATTACCCCATCTTAGAATCTGAGCCATTTCAAGACAAAAATGAAATAAGGAAGAAAGTATCTTGAGGTTCCCAAGAGTCAGAACAGGCCAAGAGGTTATACAGAAACCTCATTTTTGTGCTGTGTGGGCTTTGTTCCTTAAACTGCATGGGACAAACTCCCTGATGTGGATGAAACAGAGCATTTCATGATTGGCAGGTCAGAGCATCCTCTCCAAGGCTGCTCCACACCCACAGAAAGCTGTCAAGTCACCTCTGAGAAGCTGCCCCACCAACATCTTAGATTTAGGCCAGTGTTTCCCAGCTGTGGGTCACAACCCCACATGGGCCAGGGTCAACATAGGGTTCACATGGGGTCACAAGGAGTTGGAGAAAGCTAAAGAAATATTTAAGCTTAAGGATTTGTATTCAGGTTTTTTTCCCCAGTTGGTGGGGGGGAAGGGAAGGAGTGGAGCTGCAAACAAACAGATGATCCAAGGAGGCTGATTGCTTCAGAAATCCTTACTTGAAATATTGGGAATTCCACACTGGAGAGAAAGAAAGTGGTTCTGTGGCTCATGTGCGTTGTCTGTGCACCTTTTCTTTTTCAAACGTATTAGTTTGAAACTAGCCAGAAGTCTGGAAAGGTTTCAGTAACCTTAGAAGACAGACTAGCAAACAAATATAAGAGACATCAGCACGAGCATCCTTGTAATAGTACCTGGCTTTCATCAGAAGAATTTGAAAGGGTTCTCAACAGTGAAAGCATTTATACTTCCTGTGGAGTAAAAGGAGATTTTCATTATCCACATTTTACAGAGGAGAACCTGACTAGGTGACATGCTCAATGTCATGCAAAAATTCTGTGGCAGAGTTAAAAGCTGAGTCCAAAATCAGATTCCTAATTAAGTTAATGCCCTTGTCAGAGCACTACTCTGTGCTCAGATTCCCCCCACAAATGCATTTTCAATCAAATGGATATCACCAGCACCTATGTAATTAGAACTTGTGCAATCACAGGAGCATTGCAACAGACCTCAGGGTCATGAAAGGTGTGAGAGGGATTAATGCAATGACTGGATTTTTTTGATCTTACAGAAATAACACAGATAGAGTCACAGACAGAGATTTGCCAATATGATTTCATCCCCAAGGGGAACACTTGCAAAATCTTGCCCACACTTGATCATGAAGATCGAATCTGGTGACTGCTTTTGTCGTTCAGGAGCAGGATGGGAGTCAGACAAACAACATCATCACACAGCAGTGAAATTGCTGAAGGTCTTCCCTGCAGGGGCCACCCTGAAGTCCCTTGGCTGGTTACTGGAGCTTCTGACAACCTGAAAGAGGCTGAAATGTGAGAACTGCCATGGTGTGGGACAACCTCACAGCAGTGAAGCCAAGCTGGGCTCATGAGCAGCTCCAGCACTGCCTTCCTTGTGTGCACAACCCACAGCAGCGTGCAGCATGGGCCTTGCCCAGGAGAAGACAAATCCTCTTCCACAGCATTGCTGAAATTCAGTGAGCTGCTGGGGCAGCCAGACTGACCTATAGGAGATCAGCTCACCATGGCCACAACCCCCTACAGCAGGGACAACCAGCACCAGGAGCCTGCACTGATGACATTTTACAAATCAAGATACTTCCAGTTAGCTTATCTTTGGCACTGGCTCATTAACCCAGCTGCTGGCACAACCCTGCTTTCTTGTGTAGATAAGAACTTGGCCTCACCCATTACAGACTGATTTGTTAGCTGGGAAAAGATCATTTATTGCTTTCACATCATTGCTTTAGCTATCCTTGGATAAACTGGCTCTGCAATTTAATGGTTGATAGCTTTCTGCTTGCAGTATTTTCTTCATATCTGCATTCTATATACTTTCCTATTTACTTCCCCACCTCCCCCATTTACTTTAAAATATTTTAAAAAATGAAAACTTGTAGTAATTTTCTGTGTCATTTTTCTAGTGAGGGAATCAATCTTACAAATATCTTTGCATGTAAGAATAAGCTTATTACAAATTAATAGATTCTTCCACTCTTTTCTCCCTTGAGTTTGGGAAGCTTATCTGTTTACAATCATCACCTCTGTTTCTGCAGGGGAAGGTTGGGAAGCCTGGGACTTTCAAAAAAATATTTATGCATGTGCTGAGTGAGGTGGAGTAGGAATGGATACACACTGGGGACATTTTGATTCCAGAGCTCTTAGAAAACTGCTAATAGGATGATGAAAGCTTGATTTCAGAGATCTGTTACACTCCACCAGCCTATTTTGCAAGGTTCCTTTGTGTATGGCAATTACTAAGTTCCATCAAAATACTCATAAAATTTTCACCTGCTACAAGCAAAATCACTTTTTGTTGCCTGGACAAATACAATGATAAGGATTTTTAAAAATCTCTGCCCAGAGACACTCTGGGCTCCCTTGGTGTCTGAGATCTCTTACCCATGTAGGCATGACCCAGGCTGTACTGAAGGCATGTGCCCTTCTGGAAAAGAGCCTGAGGTGTTCTGGGGCATCTTAAATGGCACTACAAGCTGTTATTTCCATGGTAACCAAATCCCACATCTATTTTTATTTTTTTTAATCACAGAATGAAAAATATTATGGTGCTTAATTTCATTGTTGTAGGTACTTGTGTGCCTGCACATTTATAAACAACATTAGGACACTGCATAGCAGCAGCAGCTTGAATAAAAATGATGGCAAGTCAAGAAGGCTTGCCTGGCAAGAGAGAAACTCACAGAACCTCTTAACTGTTCATTTTCCAAGATCTGGATTTTTTTAAATGTGAAAGTTTGTTTAGAATGTGTAATATCAAGAGCTAGGTGTTTGAAAAAGACTTAATGTTGAAGTTGGAGCTAATTGTTTGTTCTGGAAAGTGCTAGTAACACATATATATAACCATATATATAATATGATATATTTTTATATATACATTACATACATTTCAGTATGGCAGCAGAATCAGCTGAGTTGCACTCCTCTTCTGGAAGGGGGAGGATGGCTAAGCATAAGCTCAAGGTTTCTGTTAAGTATCATGTCTAGGTAGTCAAGACAGAAAATACAGTACAGGAACAGAGAGCTAGCAGGGACTAAGAGCAACATTTACAGCTCATGCCACTCTCCTCTGTGACTAAGCAGGAAATCTTATTTATTTTCCTTCATCTAGAAGGAAAGAGCAGCTCAACCATCTTTGCTGGAGTCTAAACAGGATCTAAGAAGATAAGTCGTCAATTCTCCAGGTGGGCTGGTAGTTTTCTGTGTTCCCTCACTACCTGATCCAGGAATTGGGCCAAGGAGCAGGATCCTGATGGAATCTTAGCCTCAGTGAAATAGAGGCAAAAGTCTTATAAGGTGGAAGTATCAAAGGTAATCTCAAGTTGTTTGAACAATGAAAGGGTCTCCAAACTCAGGTATGTCATGAAGTGTGATGTTTCCTGCAGTTGTAGATGGAAAGAATAAAGAGTAGTTGTACCACTCATCAGAATAGGGTTGGTTTTTTTTAAAGGTTTGACAGCCTTATTTCTGCAAAGAACAGAGCTAATACAATTATAAACAGAAAAGAAAGGCCTCCCAAACTGTTCTAGCTAAAGGCACACGTTTAAAATGCATTACAATGAGTGTTAGAGTCAACCAGCCATTATCTGGATCTAGGCAATAAATAAATGCTGATAACTTTAATGATAGATCCATGATAGAACTCATGGAAGGAACATAAATATGATGTCTGGAGCTAATTAATGCCCAAAAATTAACAAACAAGAGAAAGAGAATGAGATCATCTTCAAGTATTATGAGGTGCTAAATTGTGGTGTATTCCCTAGGCAGGGTTGAAAACAGTGACAAATCTAAATCAGTTTTCTTGGGAATACCAAGTTTTTTGCAGGGCATATGAAACACATATTGCATAAACATCCTGGATACCTAATTCCAAGGAGCTCAGTGCCAGGTATGGTGATTTAAAACCGTTCAGTTCCCCCTCGTCAGCAGAATTCTCATAAACACTGGCATGCCCAATATATTGACTGTGTGATTTCATATAAACCCACGATTATCCCTGTGCTCCCAATCCGTAAACAAGAGTTATATAAATGGCACAATTTCATGCCGTGTTTTTATCTTAAGCAGCTGGCAGCTGTGCCTTTACTCACACCAGCCCATCTATCAACAACTCCTAGCCTTTTCAAACACAGGACTTGCATTACAGAAAATACAGCTATTGGAAACCTAAAATTATCTCTGTCTTCGCAGCTGTGTCCATGGGTTGGTGTGAGCCAGTGCTGGCCCCACATCCTGTGCTGGGGAGCACTCACTGGTGCAGCACCATGGTGACAGCACGGCTGCCAAAGGCACTGGCCACACCAGGTACTTCTTGTCACCAGTGTGTCTTTGTCAGCCCTGAGCATGGCTCTGGTGAGAGACCTTCAACTGTCACCTTTCCCCATTCATCCCCAGGACAGGAGCTGAGGGACACAGGTAGCATTTAGCCACAGTTATCTGTACCATTTCTGCAAAGGACCACGCCCAGAGGTCACCAAATTCCCAGGAAAGCCTGCCCTGACTCCAGGGACTCTCTGGTGGGTCTGCAGTCACCCCTTGCAGGACCCTGCTGCTGGAACTGCCAACAAGGATGCCATGTGTGAAGGTTGTTCCCACACCCTGCTGCACACACAGGCACAACAGGAACCCCAGCGAGGCTGTGACTGGTTAATAATTCATTGCAGGCAGACAGCGCCAGGCCTTGCTTTCCCTCAGTCTGAATCTGACAGCTACCAGGCACTGGTGCTTGAACGTTCGTCCATTCATTCTCAAACACTCCACACAAGCACTGTGCTCTCCTCACCCCCCTTTTCCTCTGATCATATGAGCCATAGTTACAGTTAATTTCCAAGTAGAGACAAGCCCAATTAGTGCCGATTACTGTAATGTTCAAACTGGTTCCATGGTGAATTCTTGAAATTGCTAATAAAAAATGCTAAGCCAAGTAATAAAATGTTGTTTAATTCGAGTAACCTAAAACCAAGCTCAAAACACAGAGACGGGAGATTCCTCTCTCCTCCATAAAACTGTTCATAGTTGTACTATCAAGGCAGATAAAGAGAACATATTTCACTCACTATGTCTTTACTCCATTAGGACTTTTTTTCTCTCATGGAGAAAACACAAGTGTCCCTTCAATATTACTAAAATACAGCCATGTGGCAGCAGAAGAAACTCTGGTTCATGCTGCTGTCTCAGCACAAATGTATCTGTTTAAAAATGTTCCACAGAGCTTGCAATAGAGCAAGAAATTATTTTTCTATGAAAAAACATAATGATAAAAATGAAACCAAAAACCTTTTTTAATTAAAAAAGGAAATTCTTTTTCCAACAATAAACCTGTCAAATTTGTGGATGATGAAACCAGAAAAAGGATCTACCACAGGAGTTAGACAAACATCAACAACAGTTAATACAAAAATATCTATTCTTATGAAGAAAAAGCAATAAAACACAGGAGAGCTGGTTGTCCATTAAAACTATTTCATAAGCTGTTCTTCAGACCTTGTTTATGTCGTTTCTATGTCTGTTAGGAACTTAAAAAGGAATTGAAAAAGAAAATGTTAGAAAGTTTCAGAGAATTAAAGCAAAAAAGCCTTAGCGGCAGCTATGGCTCTGGAATAATTGTGCAGGTAGTGCATGGTCTGCCTTGCTTTTGCCAGGGCAGAACCGGCACATAACAGGAGAGGGAACTGGGTTAGCACTGGGGAAAACCTGGAAGTCATACAGTACTTAAAAGCTTGCTTGAATTTTGATCTTTTCTCTTGCATGGCTAAAGCCATAGCTGGTGTAAATCACCTCCTCAGGGGGAAGAGCAAGTATCACGTTGTGCTTTAGCCTTATATAGAGTCAAGCTCTTGCAACAGAAAAAAAAATAAAGCATGTTTGACAACTCATTCTGCCACAGAGTTCCAGTTTACTAAGTCAACTGATCTTCCTGTGCCTTGGTTTCCCCTTTGAAATATGCAGAGGGTATTATACATATTATTACAAATTAACTCCAAGAATAAAACCAAGAACAGCATGTCTGTGGGATTTTTGACACTGCCTAACTACAGGCAAGAGAAGCAGGTGAGACTTATATAAATCATCAGGATCAGGGACTAGAAATGGGCCTTGGAAAGGGCTTTCTTCCTCAGGCAGAGCTGCCATTTGCACAGCAGTTTTGGCTTGACTACTTTTCTTTGGGGCTTCACATAGCTGAGCTATTGCATTCCTGGTCCTGGCTCTCTTCCACAGCAGAAATAGTTGATCACGCATAATTTGCAAGAGTACATCATGGTTTAGTCTTCCTGTCTAGCAGGGACAGTGTCTGGCAAGCAAAGATCTCTGGAGGTGAGGCTGCCTGGACAGTGTGAGTGTGCACATGTGTGCCCAGCAGAGAAGGGGCTTCAGAAAACGTCAGCTCTTGGGAGCAACTTCTGGAAAGATTTCCAGGACTTGGAATCTGTCATGATTAAAACCAGTTGTTCACTTTCTTATCTTCTGTCAAACTTGAGAAGTGTAATGACAGCTCTTAAAGATCGCACTCTCCGAGGATTGGGAATGCTCAGAGTGGCACGTGAGCCAGAGAGAGTGAGGCAGATAAAAGAAAATAAGGGGTGAAAGTTCCCTTCTGCATGTCACAGAAATATGGGCATGCTTTCCTTTGCCTCCCCACTAACAAGATAAAAAGGTATCATCCCCAAATGTTTTTGGCTTTAGGGTGAAAGTCTAAAAGGCATCTGTTGGTATTAATATCACAAACATTGCTCTGTGCTCCAAAATGAACTCTTTTGGCTCGTACTGTGAAATGTCAGCTTAGAAAATAGGACCTCTCTGTTGTGGCAGCCTCTGACTGTCATATGTGTACATGCATCACATGCACACAAACAAATCTGCCTAGGGATGGCCTCCAAAGCGGGGTCTTTGGGAAGGTTACCGCTGCACCATATGTAGGACTTTGATTTATAGTTATATTTTTCACAGCATGACACACATTGTTGGTGAGCCGTGCCTGTGATAAAATCGTGGAGGTGTAAAGTTTCACTGGCTGGATGGTGAGGAGCAGGCAGGGAGGGTGTAATGCGAGTCGAGAGCTGCTCTCCAAATGAATGAACTTGTATTGTGGATCTGGTTACAGCCGGCACACTGCCTTAATCCATCAACAGCAAGTTCACTTACAAACCAGCCTTTGTTTTTAATCCATGAGCCTTTGGGGATTCACTGTAATCAAATGGCCAATCACAGGAACACATAAGAGGGAAAAAAAGGATTGCTACAGTGAAGTTTACTCTCAGCCACAAACTCTCCGTCAAACCCCCCCAGGTAATGCAGACAACAGTATAATGCACAGCATTAAGCTTACAGGCATTAAAACTCCCCCAGGCTGGAAGTTAAGACATGGCAAACCAGATCTCATTACTTTCTGGGGGTGCTTCTCCAAGGCTGGGAGAGGCTTTGATTTCAAACCACGTGTGCTCACAGCACAGACACAGCCTGGTGATGGAAGACAGCCACAGGGATTGTGAGTGTTGCAGCTCACTTGGAGCCTTCTCCTGTTCTGGACGAGTGAAAAGAACGTCCTGGATCTTGCAATCAAAATGTGTCAAGCTGAAATAACTTATGTTTCTTGGCAAGGGTCTGACATTAAGCCTTGGGGTGTGTCTATGTATATATAAACAAATGCTTTTCTTTAAAAATGTGTGCGTGTTTTATTCCTTCTCCGTTTATCATAAAACATAAACAAAGAGCAACCTTTAGGCTACTTTTCCCTGCAGGAGACTAAGCCAAATATCTACTGCTGCCCAACAGCCCGCATTAGGATGGCAGACACATCCATGGGCATGGAAATGGGGACAGGCCACAGTTCCCGTGTTAGCACAGTAATATTTTGGTTTCTACTCCAAGGCCATAACTCTGAGCTACCTGGGCCACCCTGCCAAGCTCCTGTCCCCTGCAGTCCCCCATGATGGACCCAGAAGACAAGGATGACTCGGTGCCATATGGCTGAGCTTCTCAACGTGTGTGTGTGCTGGGGGGGTGCACAGGGTGGCAGGGGGAAGGTGGCAGGACATGCACACCGTGCCATTAAAGGAGTGACAGATGGTGATGAAAGTGCCATAAAACCGCAGGCCCTGACAGCTCAGGCTAGCGCTGCAGCAGCTGCTGAGGTATCACGTTGTAAACAGCGCCCCACCAGGGCACCCCTCCTGCAGCGCCTGTCACAGGAGCTGTCACCTCACAGAAATCTGCCCGGTCCTCCCACAGCCCCACCCAGCCAGTGCCCCCTCACCGCGGGGTGAAAGGCGGGTGAAGGAGACGGCGGCCGGGGGCTCGTGATGGGACTGGGAGAAACCCTTCTGCACACTGGGCAACCTGAGCTGAGAGCAGAGGTAGGGAGACAAACACAAAGCCCACCGTGCCAGAGCTTGGTGCCACCAAGCAGCCACTGCACACTTCTGGGGCCTTGTCCCCAGCCTGGTCTCCCAGCCCCGCAGGTTTCATACCCAGGTGGGCAACTCCTTCCCAGATAAGCCCTCATCACTCAGCCGTTCAGCTGCTGGGAGCTCCCAGCTTCTTCTAGAGACTTCCATCAGACCATGAAATCTCTCTTTAGGTCTCATTCCCATCGTGGCAAGGAAAGAAACATTCCGTATTTCCTCTACACTCTGAATGACCAGAAATCTGGAAACAAGCTCTCTGCTTTTAGGGAACTCTTCTTTTAAACCCTAGGGAAGGTGGGACATCACAACCTCTTCTCAGGAAAGGCAATACTGGAGAACAATGCTTTTTGGAGTTCATCTCAAATACCTTTTTTTAAACCATTCCCCCCCCCCCAAAAAAAAAAAACACTACCACAGTGCTGCCTGCTGGACCAAGCACAAATCCGTGGGAGCACTGCAGGACTATTTCATCTCACATTGAGTGTGCTGGGGTGTCAGTTTAACTACAAGATCATCTCAGCATCCCAACTGCATAACTTGAATTACTTTGGTGCCTCATTTGCTTTGTTTGCGTAGAGGAGAGGATGCAGGAGGGTGCCTCTTGTCATTTACAGCCTGAAGAGCCTGTGGCAGGTGCTCCTGGCTAACCCTGCTCGAGCCCTGCTGAAGACAGATACCCAGATGTTGCAGTGTGCTATGGCCAGGTTTCGGTTTTCCCTATGGCCAGGCTCTGCCATCTCCCCCTTTCCTCCCCTAGTATTTGGTTTCTCCCCCAGGAAGGCTCTGTATCCCCCAATCTGCTGCAAGCCCGCCAAATTCAAACCCTGTGTCCCTACACCATAGGATATTTTGTATCCTCCCCTGCCCACTCCCGATGGTATATATGTTACTGTAAAGCACCGTGCTGGTGCTTCCTGGCACGAACCTGGTGCCCACATAAACCATCTGGGAAGCCCCTCTGCCTCGTCTCTCCTTCCTTGGCACCCTGGACCACTGGTG
Source organism: Pomatostomus ruficeps (assembly GCA_013400735.1). Classification (NCBI taxonomy): domain Eukaryota; kingdom Metazoa; phylum Chordata; class Aves; order Passeriformes; family Timaliidae; genus Pomatostomus; species Pomatostomus ruficeps. The sequence goes on along the minus strand of VYZT01032111.1, from coordinate 150,233 downwards.
GTTAGGTGAACCCCTGCAGGACCTTCACCAGCCCTCCAGTGCCCAAAGCAGCTTGGCCAGCCTCTGAAACTGCGGGCGACTGCCTGGTACGTTTGCTGGGGGTATCGCAGGACCCAGAGAGTACCTGCTTTCCTCTTTGCACTGGGAAAGCAACAGGGAGACTGCTTACTGTGGAAATACTGCAAAACAAGCGGCACAGTCTGCTGGAAAAATTTAGCTGGACCACTTGTCATATGAAAGGTTCTGTTCCCACCCAAATAAAAACTTGAAAATGTGCTGACTTCAAAAGAAATTGCATGATATTACGTTTTTCAATTTTTTTCCAGGGAATTATTTTATACCGGCTAGGTTTTGATTTGTTCCCTTTTTTATTATTTCATGACATAGTAGGAATAATTTACTAATACCATGTCATTAAAATAGTTCTATAAGTTTATTTTAAGGCTTTTTTTTCTGAAGTAGGCTTTAGTATGTAATGTTGAGGAAAACATCTCCTTTTCTCAACTCATTTGATGTAACAAATAGGCTTGAGATGTAGCTCAAAGTACAGTTTTGGGGTGGTGGGTACCTGTCAGGTGCTGTCCACTGATACATTTTAATGCACAATTTTATTTTGCCCCACTCTCTCCTTCCTATTCTGCTCCTTATCTGTACTGGAACTCCTGAAAAGTCCTTTCACCCTGGTGTGCCCTTCCCTTCCCTACATTTACCTCATCTGGACTCTGGAGAAATTAGCAGTTTATTCCAGCTTCCCTTTGGAGGGAACTCTACATGGCAAGCCTGGAGCTATTTTCCATTTGCACCAGAAGCAATTTAGCTGTGGCAGAGCCCTGTCCAAAGAAATGTCTTTTTTAGCAGCACCACTGAGCCCGTGCAAATCTCCATTTGGCTGTTCCTTAGAAAGCATCCACTCTTTGGCCTTGCTCATCTAATGCCACTTGTGCTGTGGGTCAGTCTGCCCAAAGACACATCCATGGTCTCCTCACCACCGAGCCTCCTGAAATCTGTTTGAGTCCCTTCTCTTCTGTTTCTGTGCCTTTCTTTGGATAAGGGTTTTCAGTCTTTGCCAGTAATATGGACTATTTTTTCTTTGTATGGGTGTGGACTTCTATGTAAAGAATTTAAGTCTTCTGACTAAATACTTACTACTCACCACTAGCTTCTGTGGCTACTCTCAAGTCATCTATGGAGCCACAGATCACAAGCTGAAAACCACTGTTCCGTGGCACTTCAGTACTTATGTCTATACTTAGTTATAAAAATGGTACTTCTTTGGGAAAACACAGATAATCAGGCTGCAAAGTTACAAAATATTCACTATTTTAGGCATCTCTTCTCCTGAACCATGGTGTCAGTACAAGAATCTGTTTCCTTGAAAATAAACATAAGAGAAAGCTCTTCTGAGCATTGAGGAATGTTTCCAACATGAACCCTGCACACTTCAATGCCAGAAGACTTTGTAGAAAGCAGAGTAATTCCCCTTCCCTTTCCCCTCATCCTGCTTCCTATAAGAGTGTTAATTTTCGCTCGTGTTTCTGAAGTGGTTTAGGCCTCGCAACAGCAAAGGAGGAATAAGAAAAGAAGTTTTGGTGTCACCACCACCCTTAGGATATTGGCAATAGTCTGTCACCTACTGGAAAATAAGACTGAAGTTCCCGGTGATAGTGAAGAGACTGGTGAGTGCAGGGAGACAGCAAGTCCCCCAAGGCTCCCTGCCATGCCCCTGGAGATGCCATGGGCTGACCTGCTGGACAGCAGCTCTGTGGAGAAGGACCTGGCATACCAAGGTGTCCCTGAGCCAGCAGTGTGTCCTTGTGCCAGGAAGGCCAATGGAATCCTGGGGTGCATTGGGAAGAGCAGTGCCAGCAGGTCAGGGAGTGATCCTGCCCCTCTGCCCAGCCCTATGAGGCACATCTGGAGAGTTGTGTCCAGTCCTGGGCTCCTCAGGACAGGAGGGACAGGGAGCTCCTGGAGCAGGGCCAGTGGAAGCCGAGGAGATGATTTAGGGCCTGGAGCATCTCTGCCAGGGAAAGGCTGAGGGAGCTGGGGCTGTTCAGCCTCGAGAGGAGCCCCAGCTGAGAGGGGCCCTCAGCCCTGGGTGTCCCTGTGTGCAGGGAGGGCTCCGAGCAGGGCCCAGGCTGTGCTCCGGGGGCCCAGCAACGGCACCAGAGGAACAGGCAGAAACTCATCCCAGGAATAACTTATTTACTATGGGGATGTCAGAGTACTGGCCAGACAGGCCACAGAGCCTCCTTACCTGGAGATATTCAACACCCACCTGCACCTGATCCTGTGAAAGCTGCTCCAGGTGATCCTGCTTGAGCCAACGGGGTCTGACTGAATGATCCATAGGGGCCCCTTCCAACGGCCCCATCCTGTGACCCTGTGGATCCAGACACCTGGCAGAGTAACACTGAAGGCTGATTTGGTATCTTAAAGGATACATTAATATGTTACTAGAGGCTTGGACTTACAAATGAATTTACAAATTTCCTTTAGAGATTTGTGCTCTTTTTGATTAATTAATTTTGCGTGTTACTGATTTTCTTGGTTATTTGATTTTGTACTGTATGCTAACCCATTGACTGAACATGGATTGACAAGCTAGGTTAAGAAAATACACAAATATTTGACTTATGGTTAAGTATCATCACCAAGCCTAACAAAGCTGATAATTACACAAACCTCTGTTTCCTTGTGCATAGAAAACCAAGCTCAGCTTGACAAAGAACTAATATTTTGCTAAGGTAAGAAAGCTGAAATCAGATAGTGTTGTTTTATTACCTTATTATTGATAAACATGGACTGCTAGAATGTTTTAGCTGTGATCCAGCCCAGCAATCCATTACTCATACAGTCCCTGTCTGTAAACTCAGGCCCTTAAATGGCTGAACTATTCTTAGCCTTATATGGTGAATACACAGGAATGTTCATGGACAGAATATTAAGGACAGAAGATGGCCCTAACAGTGCTTGGCAAAGGGAGATGGGATTTATGGAAAGTTTCCTTTGATGCTGTTGACTCCTAACTACTGCCTTCTGATGCTGCCCCAACATACAAAATTAGCATTAAACTTGCATTCCAGATGAATGACAGGGAATAAAAAGAGAAGGGAATTCAGTTAAAGCCTATGGAACTAGATTCAAGCCCAGGACCTAGCCAGGTTTAAAATCAGGCTTGATCTCTTTAGCTGGAAATTCCCTGACTGAGAAACTCTCCAGCCACCTCCTCAACAGTGTCCTTCCTCTCCAACTGCTTTATAGGCAATGCAATAAACCTGGTCCGAGTGCTCTTTGTGGCTGGCATAATTACCACTGGATGCCACCAAGATGCTTTAGAACTGCAGCCATATTATATTGACATCTGACTTGGGGGTTCTCCTTTCAAAGATGCTCAGTGAACACAGGAATCCTCCAAAACCCTGCCCTACAGTTGTGCTTGTTTGTTATCACCAAAGCAAGAGAGAAGCCTAGCCAAACAAAATAAATACATTATCTAAGAAAAAGAAAAAGGAGAGATGACTTCTACAGCTGTCCTAAAAAACTAATCCATATATTAATTTATACTGCCTAACAGCCATGAGAAGTGACTGAACTGCAATTGCATATGAGTGTATTTTTGGGGATGGATGGCAGGTATTTATGCGCTGCTGTAGAGCTTTGTGACTACCAAACTGCATATCTCTAACAGAATATTACTTGTTTTCATGTTGAGAATGAGTCTTTCCTGAACTGGCTTGTAAATCGCTGTGATTCTCACTGCAGTGAATTAAACAATGCCTTTTGCAAGTTAGAGATGAAGGACGGCTGAGCCTGTGAGGCGTACTTGACCGTTCTTTGGAGCCCTTCTGGGCTGGGACAGAGCAGCTGCTAAAACAGCACCACATGAACGTGTGATACTTTGAGGGCAGAATCTCAGAACTCCCCTCTCAAACAAACCCAGCTTGCCAAGCAAAAGCACCTCAGCACTGACAGCAAGAGAAGGGCAGGCTCGTTTCTCTCCTGGGATCAGGTGTAGGAACCAGCAGCCGCCACTGCTGGGAGGTGGAACTGGGAGTCTTCGGCAGCCACGGCAAAATGGGGATTTTTACAGCTCTCTAGCTCAAGAGTAGCACGTCGGGTGTTGGTTTGGGAGTGACACAGAGGGGATGCTGCCATCTACTGAAATCAGGATTTTTAGCACTTGGGTTTCTCGACTGGGCTCTTGTCAGCGACAGTCTAAAGATAATGCAGCATTGGTATGGTATTCATCAGATTAAATAGCTCTTCGTCCTCCCTAATTATTTTCAGGAACTGAACACAACATTGTAAAAAACTCCACCAATCCAACCCTCAGGACCCCAAAACAAGCAACAGCCTACCATCAAACTGTATTATTATAAAGCTGTTAATTTGAGAAGTGAAACCTTGCTGTGAGGGTGTATTTAAGCCTTTTAAGCAAGATCAGAATTTTAGATCTGCTCTGGTTTTGTTGACACAACAGAAAAAATGCAAAATTATTTTAGTGGGAGTGAGTTCACTCTGCTATTTTTTTCCAGACTAACTTTAGTGTTGGACCAATAGCCTTGAACTACAAACTCGAAATTAATTATTCTAGGGACTAGAGATGGCTTTAAAAATCTTGACTAAAAAAGCTGAGGTTATATTTTAATCACACTCTCTCTTTTCTGTTTATAGGATAAACACAACTCTTTCATGGTGATAAAAAAAAAATCCCCGTCCCCCATATCAATGATCATGTATAACAGTGCCAGGCTAGAGAACAGCACTTTTCAGCAGGTGGGAGAAGGACCCCAGTGCCCTGTTTTCAGATATGGGTTATTGTTGCTGTGCTGCCACCCAGTTATGCAGAGTCACTTCACCGGCAGCTGCTTATCAGCAAGGACTGAAGAGGTCCCTCTATCTCCCTTAACTACTGACTGAAATGGTGAACGCCTGCAAACCCCAGGGGAGGCTGTTTCAGAACGCTTCAGGAACACAGTGACATAACACTCACACCATGGGCTCTAAACAGAATTTACCACAAGGATTCAGTAACAACCAAAGCCTTACATAATGACAGTAAAATGCAGCAACTCAAAAGTCATCTCAGGCACCTTCCACAGCAGATCTGACCATCTCTGGATGCTGTTTCTGCTGACCCACTAGTCATTTTATTGCTGCAGAGGCAACGCAGAGTGTCAGGCTGTGATAGATTTGGTCTTTTCTGACATCCAGCTGTTTGCTGTTTGTGTTGGCTGTTGCTGAAGTCCTGGAGACAATACAGGTGTCCCGTGCTGCTAGAGCTGACTGTGCTGGAGAGGAATCTGGGCAAGCATGGGGTGAGGATTTGTCTGCCTTGGTGAGTGAGAGCAAGCAGTCTGATGGAAGGAGAAGAAGGTCAAACAGGCTTCATTTTGGTCCACCTCAGAATTAATGGAGATCTATTGAATCAGGTTTCCCCTCATTAAAAGGAGTGGACAGTACAGAAATAGAGCTCTCTGTTAGCTGGTTGGCTGGGTTTTACCTCGTTTTTGCTGGTCAGTTGGATAACTCATACTTCTGCTCCTACAGCCAACATCTGATCACATCCCCAAAACTATGAGTGTGTTTGCAATCATGTGTTTTGCAAATTTAAAGCTAGCACTCATGTCTAGCTCATAACCAAGAGCCATTCTCAGTCTACAGATTGAGGCAAATGGAGGTGTTGACCAACTGGACATTGCTTCATCTGAAAATGAAGTAATTTGTCCAAAGCTGTTGTTAAGTCTGGAAAAGAGGCTCAGTCAGGACACAGGTCACAGGTGCTTCCCAATCTGAGCAGAATGTTTGGAGAACCAGCCAGAGCAGACAGGATAGTTCCTGCTGAACACCAGCTCAGGTGAGTGGTATCTGTCTCTGGTATCAAGGAAGAAATACAAACTAATCCTACATGTCTGTTTTTATAAAAATGCTTGACAAATATCATGAGCAAATAAACAGCTGCCTCTGAGCTATTTACAGTGCTGTTAACCAGCTTTTAGGCTTCAAAATTGATCACCAGAGTCAACAGAGGGTTGAACAAACATATCCATGGCTGAGTATTTGTATTTGAGATTAGGTACACATATACAAGTGTGAATGCATGTCTTCAGCCCAACTATTGAGGTACTGAGCCTAGACCATAAATGGCATTTTGGTCAAAAAGCAATCAAGTTATTCATCCAGTCAACTCACACTTGTCCTTAGCTCCCTGAAACCCACCTAAACACTTATTTGGGACTCTTGTCAATGCTTCATATTAAAGTTTGGACTTGATCTTTTGAAAAAGGAGTTGCTTTAGGTTGTCCCATTTTAAATTCTTTCTCCTCTGCCAATACCTGAAGCCTCAGTATCCTTTGAAAGGAGTAGTTCAATAGTAAAGGTTTCCTCCACACCCCTGGGAAAACAAGGAAACAGACAGTGCATATCCTTGCTGGGGCTCCACTCAGGAGAGCAGCACTGGGAAAAAAATTCAGTGAGGCCCATTTCTATTTCAGGCCTAATTTTTCCTACTGCAAATAAAATTAAACCCGACAAGTGCTCCAGGGTCTGCATGTGTGCCTCTGCAGCAGTGATATGGGTGAACAGGGAGATGTACTGGGACTGGTGGATACTACAGCTATTCAGGAGGGACCTGGATAAACAACAGAGCCAGAAATAACCCAGTGGTAAACCCAAATGAAGGCAAACAGTTTGGCTTCTACTGTTTATCTTTCTTAACAGTCTTTTTTCCCCAAGCCATCAGGGAGCTATGACAACCTGAGATCTGCTCTTTTCACAGTACATCAGTGAACTGAAACACCAGGAGAATATCAATTATTGCAATATTTCAGTTTTACAAGTCACTCCCCTTAGGCATTTAATAAAAACTCTGAAAACAGATCTGTCCAAATATGAGAGAATTTGTGCAACTTTTGGTGTGTGAAGTTTTTACACACAAAGCAGTATCTTTGGAAAAAAAACCCAACAAATTGTATTACACAGTTATGGAACATTGCACTGGAGAGGGAACATCTGCCCTCAGGGAAAAGCATGACTCCAGACAGTGGTTAGCAGGGTAGATGATTCACCAGGTTAAGCCACGCTCCAAAACCTGGCCTGCAGGGAGGAGCTGGTTGAGGGCAGAGCACAGGTTTTCAGTGCTGGTGGGGGAGCTCATAGTGCCTGAGTCTNAAAAAAAAAAAAAAAGCCTCATTTTCTGCTAGTTTTCTGATAGTCTAGTACCGTTTGTCAGCACTAAATCTTCACGGGATGAAAAAGGAGATTAAACCCAACATCATTCTTCTGCTCTGTGTAAGAGATTTTAGGTACAGGGTTTTGTGTCCTGAATAACAAGCTACTCGACTAGAGGCTGATTTTTAACAATGCCACATTTTTATATTTAAAAAAACCCCCAAGCTGCATGCACTGTAGCTACACACCCTGTTTCACTCTGGGTCTGTTGTAACAGGGTTTTAAAGCCATTTCACCTGAGTGCCTGTTGATTACCATGCTGAGTTTTTAAACCAATCCATTGAATTCACTTCCTTTCTGTGTCCCCAGTGCCCATTCACCTACAGAAATATATAGACAAACAAGGTCACAGGTGCAGAAAATTGGGCCTTTCCTGCTGTTTATTACAATGTTGACCTCGGGGGTTTGTTGAGGGGGTGGAGGGAGAAGGAAAGAAAAAGAAGAAATACACGCTTTGCAAGAGGATTCTGCTAAAATCCTACCTTCCTTTTCTCAGGAAGTTAAAAAAAAAGCCTTCTATCTGGAAACAAACACAGACATTGAATTATTAGGAGGTGAAGTGGGGGCATGGCTGGTTTTTTTGCACCTCTGAAGGGACTGTGGATGAACTGCTGCTGAGCAGAAAGCCTGCTTTTCCTTCAGCCCCCTCCCTCTGCACAGTTCGCCCTCTGGTTATGTGGGGGCACGGGACTTACCTGGGGCCACCTGAATGCTAACGCAGTGCAGCACAGGGGCTGCAGCAGGACAGGGGGTGTGCTGGACTGTGCGTGTCTGTAAGGCTTCAGCTTCCTTGCCTATCTGTGAGGTTGTTTGCACCAATTCTCATGGCTTGATCTCAGTGGATGGATTATGTGAATGCATCTAGTAAGGGCTAGACTCTTCCCTCAAAGACCTCACAGTCGATTTAAAAATCAGAGAGCACAAATGGGAGAAAAAAATGTATTATGCCCAGGATTAACAATGCGGATTTGATGTGCAGAGAGTATAAACTGCATGCTAGGGGTGATCTTTCTCATCTGGAAACTGAACTCATTTCTACTGAGCACCAGTTCAGTGCCTTGACTGGATGTCTGCTCAAAGGGAAGTGCTTCTCCTCAAGCTCACACAGATTTAACCTGAGGTTAGCAAGGCTCTTTGGGTGCTTAGGCCCTTTGGAAGCCAAGGTCAGACTGGCCTGGAGGTCAAGGTTGTGCTTGGGTTAGTGAAGAAGGCGTACATCTCTGCACAGAGCCGCCCTGCAGAGAACAACCTGCTCCTGCAGAGCCTGCTCTGAATTTCTCTGTCCTGTTTCCACAGGCACTTCAGGAGTTTTACAACAGAGGGACACCTTTTATGTGCTTGCTTATGAGTATCAACAGGGGCTCACTTACTTTGTTGGAAAGTGGGTGCCAAAAAAACTGCCTCTCAGAAATCTCGTCTGCAGGTCCTGATCCAAAGCACTTTGCAGCACTTTTGTTGCCCAATGTGACCCAAGAGGGTCTGGAGAGCAGCCTGTGCAAGCCTTGTCCAAGGCTGGGCTTAGGGATGGCCATGTCATGACTATAATGATCTCAGCCCTTGAGTCACAGACAGAGAATTCTCACTGGTTGCTACTTGATATTAAATTTTATCGGTTATAGTCAGGAGAGGCTCAAAGAGTGGCCCAGCATTTGATGGAGTTCTTTTCCTCTCTCAGCACTGTATCTCTGCCATGACTGTTCACATGGCCTTGGGCTGGATGCTTTACTCTCCTGCCTGTGCCTGTAGCACAGCCATTGCAAAGAAACACTTTTCTATGCCTTTGCCTTCAATAAATGCCACCAAAAACTGTAGGCAACAAACTCAGCTAACACAGCCAAGGACAGCTGGCCCAGTAGAGGAGGGGCTTCATGCAGGTTGAACTCCCTCCTGATAATAGAGAGACCTCCCTCTCTAGGGGTTATAGATAGGTTTCATCTATAATTTTTAAGGTACTGTGCAGCCACAGATAAATGTCTGTGAGAAATTTTAATTTCCATAAGGTTTCCTTTTTCTGATGTATGACTTGGAATACAGGTCCCGAAATTTTAATTGTGATGATATTGATATGCCATAGTTGCTGTGAATTCCTACTTTCTGCCTCCCCTGGCTTAGACACATTCCCCTATTACCAGTAGTGTTTAAACAACAATAAAATACACACAAGTTGTAAGAGTTCCCCTCCACCCTTTGTGTTCACTTTGATGAGCTAAGCAAAAAACACAGTTTGCTTTGTCTGAGTTAGGAATTTAGGTTGTATTGGTTAACAAACCTCAGGTATGAAAATTAAGCAAGTCTTTTCTGCAGTATAGACAGGACTTGATGTTAAGTCCCAAAATAAAATTAATCTTGACCATTTTTCATGTAAACTCTGCTTTCTGTATTTCTTGTTTTCATTTGCTCAATTTTCTGCCTTGGAATAATTACTGTAAGTGAAAAAGCATGTAAAACCCCCCAGTTATTCCAAAAAAGCTCATTGGAACTCTCATTCTAGAATTCATCACTTCATAAAACTGTACATTATAGAAATGGCCATTCTGGGCCAAACATGTGCTCCTTGTAACCCAGTATCCTGTCTGGTACCATGACTAATAGGGGAAAGTGGAGAAGAAAAAAAATTATCTTTTCCCCTGCTGTTCTCTCCCACCTTCTAGTAATCAGTGGCTTACAGACACAAAAGGTGTTGTAATAACAGGAATATAATACTTCTAATTAAAAAAAAAATTGCTGTTCACTTACAATAAATTACTTAATCTGACTTTATCACAATATCTGCTTTTAAAAATTTTGTTTAATTTTTAGAAGCAAATGTGTATCTTTATGCCAACTCCAGAGAATGAAGCTGGAAATGTTCCATTCAAACTGTTGTACCCAGGAAGAAAGAGGGTTCAGCTGGAAAAGAAATTTTAACTGAAGACATGACCAAGTCTGCTAAGGTGGAGGGAACTGTCAATTTTCTCCCATCCTGTTCTGTAGAAACTACCTGGATGTCAGATTTTGAATTTTTTTTTTCCTTTTCCCCCTCTCCATTGATTCACATTCTTTCGTTATTCTCCTTCATTCTTGCTCCTTGTTTTTTTATTTCCACTGCCTCTCTTCTCAGCTACATCTTATGAGAATGGAAATAACCCCCCAGTTTAAAACTTCAAACCTATAAGTACACATTTGATTAGAAAACCTGCAGGGATTCCCCCCACCTCAAGCCCCTTTTCAACCCTTTTTAAACAAACACATCTATTTAGACAGTTTGTTTCTCTATCAATCTGTGAAAAGTTAATACAGTTTTGTGTCATTTCTGTTATGGAAACAGCCCTGTAAAAATACCGTATGGTCCACTGAGGCCTGCCCTTATAACCCCAAAAAATACAAATCACCCTAGAACTTACCATGGCAAGTTCAAATATGTAGCTAATGTAATCTCAAAAATCCTTCACAAAAAGAAAACAAACGAGCTCCTTTTAAACCCCTGACTTGTTGCTCTTGACTTCAGCTATTTGTTCAGTATTTCAACAACACCAAACAAATGTGCCGGAAATACTTCTCATTTCTGAGTCACCCCCTTGCTAGCCCACACTCCAGACTCTTCAAATTAGGGACTATCTCAAAAAGATGAATGTGAGCCATTCTCTTGGTTTCTTTCATTTCAGTATTGTCTTCAGCACATCCCTGGAGAGTCTCCTATTATCAATCTGCCTAATTCTGGCTAATCTTTCTGAAGAATTCATTTCCCACCCCCCTGTCACAGGCTGGTTTGGCTGCTCTGTTTTGTACCTTTCCTAACTCTGAAACATTAATATTAATGGCAGACAACAGTGTGTTTAATATCCAGTTTTTGTCCCAAATTAAGGTAGATTTTTCTGTTATTTATATTCTGTACAAAACTACCAATGAAGTTTAAACGATTTGTGTTGCAGCAGAGCATTACCTTGCCACACTTCCTCTCTAATACATGGCAATTAACCTGCACTTCATTGTTTCTTTACACATATGTATTTCAGACAACCAGAATCTGCCCTAATTCTTTGTGATCTATAATAAAATATACTTAGGAGCTTTAAGCAAAATGCCTGTTCTCTGAACACACACTAAATAGAAGTACTCTGGGTGTTATGGATATCATAAGAAACGTGACCAGACAAACTGTGTAATTTTATTATTTATCAACAGGATTTCACTAATGAGCATCTAGAACTATCTTCATGTCATGTGACACAGTAGAAAGCAGTTTCATTTCCACATTAAACTCTCATTTCAATCTAACTGTTCTTTCAGGGATGCACAAGAGTTTAGTTCTCAGAGTGAGCAACAGTTTTTGTGCCTCTCTTTCTGAGATACCTGCATGATGTCTAATTTTTTAGAAAATGGTTTTTTTTCCTGTCAAGGAGTTCTGACATAGAAATGTCAAAATTAAAAATGGCAACAGTAAAATAGTTTCTTTTGAGTAATTTCAGTCTTCATGGCTCCTCTGTTTTCTTGAAGTGTGGGTGAATGGGAAAGAAAACCAAGCTGTACATGGTATATTCAGGGACATGATCCTGATCATTAACATATCCTTTCTGTTTTTTAATTCTGCTCTCGAAGTGGATTGGTAATAGTGGAAGTCAAACAACAGCAGCAACAACAAGCTACACTTTGCCCTTCCCAAGAAACAATTGACTCCTGCCCCTCTTTTTTTTTTTGTTGGGCTTGTCTTTTCCCTTGCAACTCTTCAACTGTTGGATTTATGTCAGTGAGACAAATTCACATAAATGCAGCAACATTTGTACGAAAAAATGCATATGCTTCTTTTCCCTTCATTTCCAGCATTGCACTAGGACCACAAATGGCAGAAAAACAACTTTGAAATGTGCCTGACAATTTGTTCTGTGTGTGCTTCTACCCTCACTCTACAGAATGGAAGCAGTGCCAGATGATTCAGCTAATAAATGCCAGTTTTAGAAAGAACTATTTGGGATTAACTCACATGTGAACAGTTCTAAAAGCTGAGGGTAAATCAGAGGACTGGCTATATTTATAAATACATCTCTGTTTACTCAGAGGTATTGGACAAGTGAAAGATCAGAGAAGTTCACTGTAATGCTATGAAGGAACTACATGTTGCAAGATTCAGTCTCAGGGATTTGGGGATTATTCCCAGGTGGCCTGAACACCACCCAGCTGCCCCCACACCTCCACTGTGTTAAACAGTGCAAAAATCACACCCACATTGACCTTCAGTATGAGAAAAGGTTGTGCCAAAGCCTGAGGCAGGGACTGGTGAGGTTGATTAATTCTGCTTTTGGCTGTTCTCGGAGCTGTCCTGTGAGGAGCTCCTTGGGCTCTGATGCAGCCCAGACTCCCAGCCTTAATGTGTTAAATACATTGTCCACTTTGGATTGTTCACTTAGCTGCAGCAAAAGCCTTATATTTTTTCCTGTCTGAGCACAATTAATATTGCAGGATATTTGCCAGACAGGCTGAGACTCTCTCACCACTCTCAGCATCCCTTTGCAGTATTGTGAAGGATGATCAATCAAATCACTCAGTCTCACCTATAAATAACATATTTTAACTGCCCTGACAGGTTTGCTTGAGGCAGTTTAACACCCAGACTCATGCAGAGAGCTATCCTGCTTTCTGTGTCAGCCTGCACTTCCATTCACAAAGAAAAATTGGGACGGCCTGAATGAATTTATCAGTGAGCTAAATATGGCGTGTGATAACAAATAAAACCAACCTATAAAAAGAAGAAATGGCTACTCAAGAATAGAAAAAATCCTACATTCCTTTCTTGTATGACTTGACATGCAGGTCTTAATGATTTTTTAATCTCATTATATTTCTTATGCCTTCTGGTACATCCCCAGGTATGCAGAGGAATACCTGAGAAAACAAACATGAAGCCTTTCTGCAAACTAACTCTAATTATTAAGAGCTGATATACTGCTGATTATATTCCAGGGAGTTTCTTGAGTAGGGATTTTTTAAAAAGCCTCTTTTCATTCACTTCACTTATGGATCCAAGAATACCTACCTAGTGTAAACACATCCCAGGCACAGAAAATAACTGGACAAACAAATAAAGAATGAAAAATTCATTTGTGCAGAGGCCAGAATAACAATATGCTTCATAATGATACCAGTTCTGAAAGCATTTAGAAGGGATTTTCCCAATAAGTTCATACTCAGCTTTCTGTACAGTTATATTTCTTATCTTGTGCAAAATAAAAAGATATTAACTATACTATATACAGCTCTTCAAATATAGTAGATTGTAAGGAATAGAAGAAAAACAAATACAATTTATATTCTACCAGTATCATCCCAGAGACAGAGTGGATAATACTTTTTAAAAAAACATTGCATGCTGTAACCTGCATTATTTTTCCTCACCTTATTTCTGTCGCCTAGGTTTCAGGCTGAAATTTGAAAGATAACTTTGCCCTGCCAGGTTTTGTTTGACAAGCACGCATCTTAGTCAAAAAATACTGGAACCCATTTTCTGTTGGCACTGAGCTGCAGCTGCATTATTCACTGTAGTTCCTGTCCCCTTCTTTTCTCAGTATCCATTTCTCTGCTCACGACTTGGCCTGTGCTGTTTCTATTAAATTAGAAGCACTTTTAGTTTGTCTGAAACCAAACCCTCTGGTGCTATAAAGCAGTGTGTCTGTGTATGTCAACAAGCACAGGAGGGGCCCTATCATCTGAAAGTTTATTTTAATGTAAAAACCCCCAGTAGATTACAGAATTGGATTCAGCCTAAAGTCACTGTTATGCATTTTATGAAAAGTTGCTCTAAAAAAACATATGAAATTAGTCATTTTTTGGGGGAAAAAAGTTGTCTGGACAATTTAGTTGCATAAACTTTCATTCTAAAAGGTGAAAATCATTAACTCAGTATCTTTTTATAGATCCCCATACTGGTGAGCTTATCCCTGAATATTTTTGTGTCTGTGTGCATTTGCACTTTCAACACATTCTTTTGGTTCTCTGCATACCCCTCTCTGTATCTGTTTTCTGAAAACTGAGCAAAACAGTCAAGAAATTAAGAGCAGGGCTTTCTCTCCCTACATTTTTTGGAAACTAATCTTAGCATTTATATATGTGAACTTACATGAGCCAGAACTACACCTGTACTTCAGCAAGAAATTAAATCATATAATTCGTTCTGCCTGAGAAAGCACAATTCACCAACACAGCTCAGACAAAAAGTCCTTCGGAGGGAGTGCACAGGTTTATCTGCCAAGTGACACACATCTGAGGAAACCACATGAAGAACTAGTTTGTGCTCTGGAAACCTGAGGAGTTTTTTCTTTTTTGTAAAAAGCAGATCTTCGTGTATATGGTTCATTTGTTAAAATCAAATCCCCCATGATATAGTGCAACACCTGAGTACCAAGGGAAGCTTAAAGACCCTTCCCCAGCTTCGTCCTCCATGATACACTTTCAGGATGTGCTGCTCTCTTCTCTCTTGACAGCTCCTCTGTCTCTGATATCACCTTATTTATATATTTATTTATCTATTTATTTATTTATGACAGGAGGGCACATCTGATAACTTTTCATGCGGATGATTTGTGTGACACCGACCTGCTGGTCACAGCTGAAAGCACCATTGCAGCAGAGAGTACATACACAGACTAAAAGAGGGATCCATTTCTGTGGAAGAATCCCAATGCACACTTTTGGCTGGAATAAGAGTTCTGACCCTGCAGAGCCTTTCATCTGACAAGTGCCCCCAAGCCTGTGAGAGCTGCACGTGCCCACAGGGGCAGGGCCAGGCTTCAAGCATGGGGCTGCTGCGAGTCCAAGTCAGTCCCAAAGTCCTCAGCAGGGACAGGGTGAAGCAGCCCCATTTCGAGGTCCTGTTGTGGAAACACCTCAGACACTCCCGGTTTGTGACCGTGTTTACAGCCTGGCGGAAGTGTATCTACCAGACATATCGGAGCGCTGCTGAAGGAAACAGCTTCCTGTGCGCTTCCCGCCACTCCTGCTGGCCCCCAGGGGTGTGCCACTCGTGTGCTGTCTGGTATTTTTATCCTCCTGGTTGGTCTTCTCTTGAATCTTTATGCCATAATGCCACACAGCTAAATTTGTGACATTCCACAGCAAAACCATCCCACGGGAGCAAGGAGAAGGTGGATGTGGAGAGGGGAGAGGAGCTTCACAGGAGAGCCTGTCTCTCATTCCCACGCCTGAATGTAATGAGCTACACTGTATTTCTTCAGTTGTAAAAACAAAAA